>CACRXK020003738.1:9821-34810 GCA_902702795.2 Paramuricea clavata | reverse complement strand
TTGCAATTAAAGCTTATTTTTAAAACATTGGACGGTTTGAGATCTTTTAAGATCACAAGGTAAACTATTCCAAGCCACCGCACCCCTGTAACTAAATGACTTTTTCTTGAAATTAGTGTTTGGTTTAGGTGAAAAATAATTTGCACCTGTCTCGTTTCGTAATTGTGTATGTCATCCGTTCTTTTAAATAAATTTGATATGGAGCGAGGAACCATTAAATTTCTAACTTTGAACATTAGTGTAGCAAGTTGTTGGTTCCTACGAGTCTCCAGATTGTCAAGGTTTAGGTGTTGTAGTATAGAACACAGGAGCGGACATCATATCCACACCTATCTATACATTTATCAGATAGTGTGGAACCGATGCCGCCCCATAACTGTGAACAATAATCAAATCAAACTATAGAGAAACTGCTTGCAAATTTCCTATAAGGGCTAAGTACATGTACATAAAACAAATGCTGCATGAAAAACGAAGGGAAAAAAGAAACTTTGTGATTAGGTAATAGCTACATGCGCGGGTGAAAATACAAAGAAATCAACATGAACGAACGACTTCAGAATACGTTTGTTTAAAAACAGAATTGTTTATCGGAACTTTAGTATTGAAGTAGTATTAAAGTTAATTAGAAAGTATACGTACCAATGTTTTTTATGCTGTTACAACTTACAATGGAAGTAGCGTGAGGTGGTTTCTAAAAAAAAAACCGAAACCGGTTTTTTAAAAAAATACGTTCGAAAATCGAAACTACAGTAAAAAGGCACAACACGCTACTCACTCAATACTCACGCAAGATATTAAACGTAAGATATTTTGAAGACTTTATATGTTGAAGAGTTTAGCTTTTCGTGTGTAAATGCCAAAACTGGATTCATCTGCAACAAACTCGTATAAGTATGGTTCCATTTTAGTAAAATACCGATTTTTTTCGTTTTTCCTCAGTTTTTCCAGTTTTTCTTCAAAAGTACCATCGAGCATTTCAGTTTTCAAAAAACATCGTTTTTTTTCGGTTTACCGAAAAACCGCCTCACCCCAAATGGAAGTGTATGTTTTCTAACTTGACCTTGCCCGTTATATAAATTCTTGACATCACAAATACCTAATCGAATAACTGCCTTGTTCTACCTTGTATTATGTGAGTGATAAAAATCATGTGTCAGAACATGATTTGGTCATTTGTTGTTTTCGTGTTGTGTACTCAGGTGAGTAAGATGCTTGTGATAACATCACAAGCATGATTTGGTTAGTTCAAACTAAATTACGTAGCAACTACTGCAGCAATTCAATTTAATCACAATCGTCGTAAAATAGTTCTTCGAAGTGATAAATTGTGTCACGATTGCCCACGCTACTTGCTTTCTATTTATGACTATGTCTATGGCTATGTTAATAAAAAATGATTTAGTTGTAAATATTTAATGCATCTGGTTAACTTCTGTTATTATTATTATTCCAAGGCTTTTTTCCAAAGGTACCATTGACCTCGATAATAGACCCAGCGCCAACTGCCGTGGCCAACCTTGCTTTACCAACAAGAGGCCTCATCAAATGTTTCTTTTCGCGCAACGTCAAAGGAAAATTTCTGTCATCGACACCCTTCGGCTAGTTCAATATATTGTTGTTAGGAATACATAAACACATCCTGTATATGGGATAGTCTTCGAATATCCCCTGCGGCGTGTCCGCAGACAGACGTCAGAACCGATAGGAAACGCAGTATTATATAATAAGACTTGCTGAAAAAAATATGCTTGTTATCGCAAAAACAGATAAAAAAAACTTGCATCTATTAAAATATTTTTCTATGTTTCTTTACTTTCTATTATTAACATATATTTTTCGATAACATTGCATTTCATGAAAATGAGGGCAAATAAATAAAACAGCGGCACTGCAAAGAAACTTGAGTATTTGACATGCAAGACAGGTGCGCAAGGGACCACGCGGGCGGCGTGAAACGTGTGTCATAAAGCTTCAAGCGCTCGAGATGGCTAGTCCTATGAAATCGTTGTCCGTTCGTAGCAACACTGAAGGAAAATTAAGTTTGCATGTTAAGACTGGTGAAAATCGGTACAAAAGTATCGCCAATTTCGCGTTCAACATTGTTTGTTTTGTTGACTTTGGGAAAAGATACCAACATCTGAATGGTTACATCTTTGATGTCACAAGGGTAGATGAGCAAACAATGTAAGTATGGTGTTTTGATGTCATATTTAAGTAGCGTATATTGTAGCCGCACTCTGAATTAATAAAATGTAAGCTAGCGTGGCATGACTTTGTATTCACGCGAGGTTTTACCATTGAGAGCGAAATATTATCGTCTTCTCTCATAGTCAGTGCAATGATCTTTATTCCAGGCAATGTTTCGTCGCAACTATTTGCATGAAAAAACCGGGCACTAGTGTTTCGCAATTCGCAAATTTCACTGACAAGAAGATGACGAGGTGGTTAAAGAAAAGAAACGTATTTGGAGCCGGCACTGGCTTCTAGAGAGAAAAAACAAAGGTTATTTCGGTCAGCTTCTTCCCGATCTGGCTGCCCACGACACACCAGCATTTGAAAAATTTATGCGAATGGATTTTGATCATTTCAAAAAGATAGTTGATAATCTATCTGAAAAGCTTTACAAGAAAGACACAATAATGCGTGAATCAATCAAGCCAGCAGAAATGTGTTGTTTAATTAACGCTTCGATATTTAGCAGCGCTAGAGCACGCTGTCCGTACAGAAGCGAATTTCATTGGCTATCTTAAAATAGCCCATGCGTTTCCTGCTCAAACAATGCCTGGGTAATTCGATATTTTCGGCAATCGTTGCCGAAAGTTCAAGCATTTCAACTTTCCGCAACGATTGCCAAGAATATCGGGTTGCAATTGCGTTACCGCGCCAGATATGTTACACGGGCAATTTCATGACTTGCGCGAGTAACGCAATGAAATTTTACCCGTTGCGTTGCGTTGCCGGCGCGAGAAAAAAATCGCACGTGTAACTGGACCTTAATGCAATCAATATGGCGTCGTATATAATCGTTTGGAGTTCGGTTCGATATCATCCTTCGAGGGTGTTAAAACATGTTTTCCACTTTCCTTTTCAGGCGTACTTGAGTCTCCTGGAATGAATCCAATATCAATATCTTCTTCTGTCCATTGAAAAATTGCAAATGAATATAAATGGATATAACCTATCTAATATCCTCTAAATTGCAACATTTCTTTATAAAAATGACTCTACTGACCTTCGATACTCAGATTATGAAGATTTATTTCAATTTCTTCCACATTTCCGTTTCATTTCAAGTTTAAAAAGATGTCAAACAAAAGTTTGTTCGGAAACCATACTATTTTGCATCACGTGGCAGAGCCTCCTCGCTTTCATTTCAATCTTCCCATCACTCCGCGCGCGCTCACTTTTATCCAGGAAACTTCATGTAGATTATTTGTAAATACTTAAGGGAGGCTCTGCGGAGGAGAGAGAGGACAATGCTGTTTACTTCTTGATCATATAGACAATCTTTTTTATTACACCCGTTTTCAAAATTACGCGACCTCCCTGAAAAATACTCTTACTTCAAATGTCAGTTTTATGTCACAAGAACTGCTAAAAATAGCAAACGTAAACAAACTGTCAAAAGACATTCTAAACCGTATTTAATACCAAAACTGAACAAAAATGAGTTAGATAACTTAGATATACAAACTAAAGCACAATACAAGCCATCACAACAGAAATATGTGCCGTGAATAACTTTTAAAGTTTGAAAAATAACACTCGAATCTAGCTGTCAGTATAAACACGCGCGTTAGACTATAACGGTGATGTTATGATTTTGTCCTGCTTAAATTTTGCAATAATTCTCACTAAAATATCTTAAAAATCATTGTAAGCCTGCTTATATAAAGCATACAAAGCATATACCATCGACAAGGAACCGCAAAACTCAAAGTTTGAACTTCGTGGCCGAATGACATAAACCTGACATGTCAACTCTAGCATTTCCGTCCTTGGTCGCGTAATTTTGAAAACGGGTGTAAAATGTTTTGTTAACAAACTGTACGTAAAAAAGATGAATCTAGGTGTTCTCGCTTAGGCAAATATATTTTTGCAAGATGTACAGTAATATCGTGCCATAAATCCATTTTGAATATTATAACAGAGATCGCTAACCGCAAACGGGGAACTTCATATCGTATTTTGAGGTCAACTCTAAATTTTATAGTTGTTCGACGTAACTATAGCATTTTAGTATAAATTTCCAGGTGACTATTGATTTTTCTGCATTCTGATTGGTCAAGATTCACTGTCTCTGAAGTGATAGTCACTGGTCAGTGACTATAGCTTTTTTTTCAAAATGGCTGCTCGTTTTGCCGTAGTAACAGAGGAGGAAATTGCCAAAATTAAAGAAGATAGCATTCCGAAAAAACCCAAACAAGCTATAAAATATGGTTTTAAAATATTTCAAGGTAAACTATTAAACTTTACGTGCTTTTATTTGAAAATACATTGATTTGAAGTGAATTTTTATAAAGTTGTGTGGATTATTGTTTGTAAACATCTGGAAATTTATACTAAAACAATTAGTCGCCTCAGGCTCGGTGATTACAAGCCTATATTCACTTCGCCTTCGGCTCAGTGAATATAGGCTTGTAATCACCTCGCCTTCGGCGACTAATTGTTAAATAGGGCAATTTGTGTATTAAAATTGAAGCATTGAACCATTTATTTTTAAACTAAAAAATCAGCCCAATGAGTTTGAAAAACGTAGCGTAGCGATAGTCAGAATACGAAGTCCTAAGTCCTAAAGACTTCATACTAAGCACGATGTACGCCAGAATTGACAATATTTGAGAGAAATGCGACTGAAAGTCAGAAAGTTATTTGACATGTATAAAACTTACGCCGAGGCAAGAAAGATACAAATGAATACAGCTTAAACAAATATTGTAAAGGAACTAACATCTCACTTCTTCTAACATCTCATTCCTAAGAACCTTTGAAATGATATTGTAACTTATTTGAAGATTTTTGTTTGCACACTTTGTCTCTGAATTATTTCAGTTTTATTGATATGCAAATGTCCGGAATTTACGTCGCATATGAATAATGACTGATCAATTAAAGAATGTAAGGTACAGATTACAGTTAAATATCATGAAATAAAAAGGCTAAATGGTGTTTTACATAGGTATGTAATCCTCCCACAACTCCAAACTTCATTTTAATGAATTAAACTCGATAGTGAATACGATATACAGTCAAGCTTTTACTTTAAATCATTAATATGCATTTGTGACGTAAATTGCGGATATTTGCATAACAAACAAACTGAAATATCTCAGAAACAAAGTGAGCAAACGAAAATCTTCAAAATAAGTTATTATATCATTTCAGACGTTCTTAAGAATGAAATGATAAAAATAATCGAGGTTAGATGCACTGTCTAGTCTTTAACTTAAAAGAAGAGAAGGTTTAACTGCAGCAGTGAAAACAAGTTACGAATATATATTGATATGATTTGTCTCATGCATTTTTCACTGTTATAAATATTGTAAACAAAGTCAAACTCTGTGTTTAAAAACACATTTTCAAGCATATTTTCGTGAGACGACCAGAAAAATACAAAAATTTAAAACAGCATACCTTTTTCATTTTCCTTTTAGTAGAAAAGTGACATTCGTAACATGTACATTTTTGCTGAAACTGTATGTCTTTTTACGTGTTTCTTGCCAATTTTCTTGAGTTTTCATATTGATTTCGTGTTTATCTTTCAAATTTTTGTCAGCCTCGCTATAATACACAACCGCACTGATCTCAAATAGTTTGCATGCAAGACCTCGGGCGCAGTTTTTCTCATCCGGACCCCGCAGCCGGTAAATAACATATATGTACTTAAAGCCTGCCGCACACGAGAGAACATAGCTCAGCTATGCATTTTCACCGCCGCACACGTTGGGAAAACTACTCAACCGAGCAACGTCGTTGATAAGATCGTTTACATTTTCCTCCAATTTTAACCAAGTCACGTGAAGAAACTTCGGGTTCTCATTGGCTAGTTAATTCAAGCAGCTCAGCACTAAGCTCGCAACATCCGCAGACGTTAGATTTTTTACTCGCGAGGTGAAAAGTATCAAACACAACAGATATTTTCCTCAAGGCCACGAGAGGTTAAATCTTCATGAAAATTATCCGTTAAATCTTCACGAGAAAAACATGCTGAGCTAGCCTCCACGCGAGGCGGTTAACTCGGCATGTTTCTTTCGTGTGCGGCAGGCTTAACTGTCGAAATCTTTTACAGCTTTCCTTCAATTGGTGCGATTTGAGTTTGCCGGTTTTCCGTAAACATCATTCTTTATTTTATGTATTAAAAATGTTAATTGAATGTTTAAAACATCAGATGTCACTGGTTTTAATTCTCACTTTTAGAAACTTGGCTGGTAGGCTAAATGATGACGCTGTGAAAGAGCTAAAAATCTTTATTGACAATCAAACCAAGACAAGAAAACCGGTATATAAATATTGAGTTTTTTGACAGTGTTATTTGCATGTGTACCTTTAAGTCTTTATCATGTTCCTTTGTGAGTTTGTGGCACAGTTTATCCTTCATTGTCAATCATGCGGTTTTGTTAAAAGTTGCCTGCAGTTAGAGGGAAACAACCGTAACAAATGTGTAACAAAGAATGTTGCAATTATCGATCGTACCATGCATAATTTATAATAGCTTTGAAATTCAACTCTGATAAATGAACGATTCATTGCTACTGTTTATCAATGGACCATTTGCATTATAGACTAAATTTTGATCTAAACAAAAATTTCATCACAGCTTGAAAGAGCATCGCAAAATTAGTAATATTCCAAAGTTTCGTTGCGAATTGTTGTAAAATGCGGATAATATAGCCTTTCGAAGTTTGCCGTTTTTCAGTCATTTTGTATTACGCACGGGAAATTGACAGCCCAATCGGGTGTTGGGGCATCAATTTCCCGTTTGTAATACAAAATGACTGAAAATTGCAAATTTCGCAAGGCTATATTATCCGCATTTTACAACATTTGGCAACGAAACTTTGGAATATTGCTAATTTTGTGATGCTCTTTCAAGCTGTGATGAAATTTTTGTCTAGACCAAAATTTAGTCTATAATGCAAATGGTCCATTGGTTCAATTTAATTACTGTATTTATTTAAATGTTGTTACAGCAAAATATACAGACATCAGTGCATGCATATAAATCTTGAGCTCCATAGAGGGTGTACTTATTTTAGTTCAGTTTTAGCTTAGTTTTTTAATGTGTTATACATGAGTTACAATTTGTGTTTTCTTGTTAGGTTGAACAGCAAGTTGAGAAATCAATGAAATTATATAGTGATAAGAGAACCGACGAACAAAAAGTATGTTCAAGATGTTGCAGTGCTTAAACCTTTAGTGATATCAGGCTGTCGTAACGGCCTTTATCTGTCCCTTTTGATTTTAATGCTGAGGTTTCTTCTTTTCTTAAAGTAGCTAGCACCAGTGTGTGTGATATTATTAATATTGCCCAGGGTATATTAACGCAGCAAGGATGTGCATAATTAACGCAGCAAGGATGTGCATAGTTTATCGCATAGTTTATCGCATAGTTTATCGCATAGTTTATCGCAAATTTAGGATACCAATAATATCACATCCCCAAATTTCACTCCTTAAACGTTTAAAGGCTTTAATGGTTGAAAAATCTTATTATTTGTTAATCAGCTAGTTTCAGACACTTTTGGCAATATTGGAGGGCAACTACCCCCTGCGCCCCTCCTTCCCAGTGTGTACCACTGTGCCTTGTTCGTTTTGTCGGGTGCTGCACATTGTGCAGATTAAAGAAAAATACAGGCATGCATGATTTGTCCCCAGGGCCCCCAGGACCACATTAGAACGGACGATCGGTCGAATGGATTATGAACTACCTCTTAGATGTTTTATCTTCTCTGAAGTCAGTGATCCTGCAATCCCAATTCTCTAATTTAGGCAAAGAAAAATTCTCATTTAAAAGCTCGTGATAATGAAAGCTCGATTGAACAATACGAAGAGGCGAAAAGTGGCAAAAAGAAAGCAAATTCCGAGAAAGAGTTATCAAAGGTAAAATTTTAGCGAGATTAATTTACAATGAGCATATCATATTTTTAAATACAATAGACTACTGGGTAACTGGTGAATAGTAATATTTATAACAAATTCCCAACCCTTTTTACTGTTTCTTTTTCTAGACCGGTCAACAATCGAATGTTTACCGGAAAATCAATATCCGATTGTTTATCGCACACCGATCAGTCTGTATGTTTACCGAAAAACGGTCAACATTCGAATGATATAGTACATATATACTTGTGTTAAACATTTTTTATTCATAGCACTTAGATATAGATATCTGGTAACTTGCCTGTAATAAAAAACTCTGTGTTTATGTTTTTGAACACAAAATTGTCTTTTCACTCGTGTAGCTCGAAACAAAATGCAAGAAAGCAGCCAGTAGCATAGAGAAAGCCGGTGAGTTAACGCATTGTTCATTTCAGTTATTCACAATTCTTCCCTGATTGCAATCTGACATTGCTCAATCATGTCTTGTGTTCTATTTAATATATGCTCAAATGTTTATTAAATGTTTATCAAATATATTTTCCCTTTGATTCATTGTGCATTTAATCAATACGAGACGTTATACCACTGGCCATCCAAATTGCCTGCTTACTCGATACTAGTATCTTGCCACCGTCAGAGCCTACACACAGACAAGACGTTTGACGCAGTTAGCAATCTCGCACCAGGCTCTCTCTATATATAATCTACGCTTATCTTCTCGTTAAGATTCTCTCGTTCATTTTCCTCGCCCGTCACTGTTGTTTGTGTATTTTATTTCTTGGTTGTTCTTCCTATCCACTTGATTGCCATGTTTGCTTTACTATTTACAGATCGAGATTATAAAGATCTTAATTTAAAAGCGGAAAGGGGACGTATTGAACTGGCGTCTGCTATCCGTAGGTTTTCTCAGGTACCGGTATACATGTCTTTGCTTCGTCACTCTCCGACCCTTATGAAATGGTCCTTCGAAAGCTTTATATTAAGGCTTCAAGGTAGACTATAAAAACACACAGAATACAATATAATTCAAGCTGAGAACTTGGTCTGCCAATATGTCAAACCAACCCAAGTTTTGATCAGACACTAATGATTTATAGGACTCCAAAAAGAAAAGTTGTAGAGTACATTGTATTGTAAATATTTTGCTTGCATCCGAAATTTGAGTATAAATTCAATAGTGTAGCAATTCATTTGATCAATATACCTCAATAGTACGACGTTTCAATCGAAAACGTTTGGTTTGTATAATTATATAACTACAGCTGTACTTTATAGCTATCTCAGCAGCATTAGCATGCATATTAGTATCAAGAGATTGCCTTTGCAAGAATGAGAGAGAAAGTATTCAAACTACAGCATAGCAAAATGGTCGGCCATAATGTTGGCGCAGAGCAATCAGTATAGACGGCCATATTTGCATGGCGTTTCGATCGGAGAATGGCCGATGGCCGACTGAACATAGCCTGTTCGCAGCCCCCACTTTCAACGACATTTCGGGCTGCGAGCAGGCTAACTGAACAATGAACGCTTCAAACACAACATCGTGGTATTAAAATTAAGTTTTTATATTAAAAGATCTGTGAAACAACTGAATGCGAGAGAGTACAGCATATAAAGGAATTGTTTATAAAGTACAGTGAAATGTTGGAAGGAGTTATTCCTCAAATGCAGCAGGTACTGGAAAAAATTGAATATGTTTCCTTGACATTATGATTTCTGATTAAGACAGCTAGACGTGTACTATAAATTTTGAGACCTTGCTGTATACATGCACACTATAAATTTTATGATCGTATACTACTATTCTTATAGAGTTATCAAAACGTCAAAGATGAGTCATCCAGAATAGAGCCTAGTGAAGATATCAACTCAGTGGCGGATCAAAGAGGGACAGAACGTGAGGCGGCAGAACAATTATTAACAGACTATTTTGTAAGTAGAAGCTCTTTTATCTCGTTCGTTTACAGTATGTCTCTACAGTATGTCATATCTTAAAATTTGTAATAACATATATTATTATATGGCAAGCATCACTTCCGGTGAAATGGCGGACTGTGATTGGCTGAGAAGCACTTTCAGCGGTCCATTATTTTCCCGTAATGGACCGGCGGTGCATTACGTAAAAACAAACGTATGCATTTTAAAACAAAACAGCAAAACTAATTGAAAATTAGAATTTAATTTGTTATTAAGATATCTGCGAATGGTTTCAAGTGGAAAGGAAGGAATACTTGGTGATTTTTGTTTTCTTCGACCAAATGTGTACCACGCTACTATAATATATGCATTTCAAATCGTGCATTTTTTGTTTGTTTCAAGTATATAAATGCTATATAAATGCCATATAATAAACTTTTTATTAACCTCGCTTGCTCTGTCTTTACAAAGAAATATCGGACCTCGGTCTTTTTGTACAAACCTCGCCCTACGGGCTCGGTCCGTACAAAAAAGACCTCGGTCCAATATTTCTCTGTAAAGACCTTGCGCTCGGTTAATAAGAAGTTATTAATACCACAGTAAGTAATACCACAAAGGGGTGTTTCCAGATACACATCCTTATTTTAGTTCATACAGTTAATATATCTGTTTCTTTTATGTTCTCAGCATGGAAATATATAATGTGCTTCAGCTTGTAGAGGGATTTTGACCTCTCACTGAAATATCATTGAAAATGTATGTGCCATTCATAATCATTTACTGATTTTCGAAAACACAGGAAGAAGATTTTCAGAATATGATTGCCGCGGACAGGAGGAAGCAACGGTTAGAAGAGAAAGTTAAGAATCTTTCGGTTGATTTGAAAAGAGAAATTAAAGCCAGAGAGGGTATGTGTATGTGCTGCAGGTGTCTTCACAGTTTACAAGAAATGTTCGAGAATACAGTATATCAGTAAAAGTGCCTAGTATATACTGCATGTATGTACGGCATAGCTCAGTATACATGTATAGGTTTATAATTCATTTGAGAAGGCTAGCAAATTGGCCTTGTTTCTGGCGTTTTCCTTAGGGACGGACCATTAGATATTTGATGGGGCAAATACCCCCAAAAAAATTCGTGCACAGAAAAAATCCAGAAAAAAATATCGTGCACAACAAACCTATTGAAAAAAATCGAGTAAGAACTAGGGATGATTTTTAAAATCGTAATGCTATTGTTTTAAAATATTAAAATGGTGTTTTACGACAATCGAAAAATTTATGCCTTCCCCCCGTCGAAGCAGCTGGGGGATGAAAAAAAAATCGTGCACAAAAAATTGCCCCCCCCCTCAAACATCTAATGGTCCGTCCCTTATTTAATAATTATCAATGTGTGAATTCTGAAAATTAGTATAAGAATGGAAATATAAGAAAAAAATACTCCAAATAATAATGCCACGCTGTAAAAACAAAGTGGTTAAAACAACCATCAAATTGGTTGTCACAGATTCATTTTGAATCAGAGATAACCAATTTATTGGTTGTGTTAAGTTTAACCACTTGGGCCCAGTTGTTCAAAGGTTGGTTAGCGCTAACCCTCGGTTAAAATTTAGCCAGCTGTTTTAGTTTGTGTATTTCTGCACATCTGTTTATTTCAAGACTTCAGAGAAGTAAACTCCTATCCATCCAGACAAGATCTCTGAAAAAAATATTTCCAAATTTATAAACAAGCTGTCAGGACGCTTGCTTTGAATTTTAGGTTAACATAGGGTTAAGCTAACCCAGTTTTGAACAACCGGCCCTTGGTTTTTACAGTGCATCTTGTAAAGGAAACAAGACACGTATTATGATGGTGATATTTCGACTCTATTTCAGGGTCATTGTCAAACCAAACTAATTATTTACAAACGTGCTCAGATCTTTTTCGGAGAAATAGGGAGATGACGTAATCAACTGGGACGGAAACAGAAATATGAGGCGCTGTATTTACACACAAATAAATTACGGAAAAACAGTTAGTCCTTTCGAAATATCACCACCTGCATAATTTATGTCTTGTTTTCTTTAAAGAACTCGCATCTTATATTTCTTAAAATTGTCTGCTGATAAAGGATTATTGTAAGAATAGACTGTCTAGAACATCGACAATTATACACTAAAATTTATTGCTCTTGTAGGGATCGAACATCTCTTTAATGTTTACGAATCAACGCCCAATTATACGAATGAAGAAGGACAGATGAATGTTGCTGACCAACTGGCTGCAGTGAGTAAATGTTATACTCATTCATTTCTGTATTTAATATGTTTAAATTAAAATCGGTTCCACTGAGGTGCATGCATGGGTGTCATGGAACTGAACTGCATGGAATAATATATCTGTCAGTTGCACGAATAGAGGGTTATGATATCTTAAAATTATTCTCAAACTCACTAATTCATGAGCAAAACAAACTATTGGAAACATTGGGCTAGTGTTCCAAAGGTCGTAGGTTCGATTCCCACCGTGGTCAGGCATAGTTTTCAAGCTTGCCCGGTGTGGATACACACTTAGAGTAACATCACAAGCATCAGCATGCACCTCATTGTCGTTTTGATGGAACAGTATAAAATGTCCATCAATTAACTCATATTAATTTGGCAGATATATATAACAAATTCGAAACCAGTTTATTATCGAAGTCGCTATAGAGTGGTAAATTGGTCTCTCGAGGTTTGCACGCGCGGGATTGATTATGTATACCACGTGATGAACTTTTGGGGGAAGATTGCTTAAATAACGTCATGACTAGTGTGGATGGTAAACATGCACAGTTCTAAAAAAGAACAGTATTAATGCTCAAGCATGTTTTAGAACGGCAAATCGAAGTGAAGAAAAATAATATCACACAAGACTTACAACTTCCTTTCTGTGCTTGTCTATAGTATTTACATTACCGAGCGTATTTATTATTGTAGCCTATAAATAGCCAAGCAAGAAAATCGAGTGAACAATCGCGTACTTTGTGTCAGTTCAAGAATGTTGTAGACTGCGCTTTCACAACTTGAAATATTGCTTTTAAAAAAATATTTCTTTTAAAAAAATATTGCTTTTAAAAATATTGCTTTTAAAGTGTTTTAAAGATAATTTCTCGATCATAAAAGGTTTAAAAGCGCCATTTGCAGTTGAACATCGGCGGATTATGTTCTTCACGAGGTGCCCAAAACGTTCATCACGTGGTATATAAAATCAATCCCGCGTGTGCAAATCTCGAGAGACCATTTCACGACTCTAGGATCTCGATAATATTACAGGAGTATAAGACACATTCCCATACCTGCTCCTCAAAGCATGTGGACAAACTCGGATAGCGCATCATTTTTTAACACACTTTTCATTATTTTATATTCCGGTACTGTACAATGAACGCTTTCTTGTTTATTATATATTACATAATAAATAATACACTCATCAATTCATTTGCTGTTGTTTACACTTAAGGCTGATGAAGTCATAAACAGTATTGACGGTAGTTTATACAAATTACAACATGCATTGGCTCAAGTCAATCGACAAGAAGCACCAAATCATAGATTATCATCCTATATTCAAATTTCGAAAGACAAACAGGTTTGTTAATTAATTAAGGAAAATAATAAAGTTGTACTGTTTGGGTTGAGGGTCTTACTGTGGATAGGATTGTATAGATTTTAGGACTATAGTGTTTCTGAATTTTCAGGGCGTTTACTGACTGTGCATGCATGCTATGTCGCCGAGCCAACGGCGCGGAACGCCGTTCCTGGCGTATATAAGTCCAGGGCAAGTGTACTAATTCCGCTCGGCTATTTACACCCGGGAAAAAGAAAGCATTAGCGAAATCTAAAGTTCATCAATAATCGCGTGGCTATGTTTCATCGTGTGTGGGTGGTGATCCTCACTGATCTCAAAATTATGGCTGTTTTCAGGAGTGTGATAAGCAAGATTTCAATTTTCAAAAAATATCTTTGGAAAATCGTTTCATACAACAAGCTTTCAAGCAATTTTTGTTTGAAGAAATAAGAAGAATTGAATTACTATCGGAAATTGTGGAATATAGGGCAAATTTACTTTGAATGTTTAATATTTATGAATTTTGTTGCTTTGATTTTTTTGCGTATTAAAAACAATGCACCGTTTCTTTTAAAGTATGTAGCTGTAAGTTTGGAATTACTGGATAATGGGTCGTTCCAGAAAAGATCCATACTCCCCCCCACAGAGAAAATTTCTGCCGTCCAGAGGGGGAGGGGAGAAAAAATTGTTTCTGATAACAGTAAATGTATTAGGACATCAGAAGGGGGTAGGGGGGTTAAATTCCTATTTCCTCCGTAGGGTGGTATGGATGTTTTCTGGAATGACCCAATTTGAACTTATTTTGTTGTATTAACAAAATTAAAAACAGTTTATCAGTAAAATTATCTTGCTTGACTGAATATTTCAAAACATTTTACGAAACATTATGCCATTTTTGCCATTTTATAAAAACAAAATTTAAAAATTTAAAATAATCGTGTTGCTATGGCAACACTTGACTGACTTGAGTTGACCACTGAGCTTTAGGGGCTGATTACATTGAGTTTTCAGCCCAGCCTGAACTGAGTTTAAATTTCCGTTCAAACCAAGGTGAAATCTCAGCCCGGGCTGAAACGATCAAGTCTCAAAATGGAGCTATTCCGCTTCTTCGAAGAATTTAAAATGTTGTTCATGTCTATAATTTGACTTCTGTGAGACTGTGGTTGCATTTAAAATTATATAATAACGTTAAGAATTCAAGCGCTCTCATTGGTCGAGAGCCATGATCTATTAGAGGACAGACGCACGGACTGATTACGGTCACAATTAAGGTAGCCAATATAGCATTCCTTATTTGTATATATCATGTACGCGTGATATTTGTAAAATTTCGACTTTTTCAAAATTCCAAATGTTTGGGTGGATAAAAAGTAAGCTATTTACCTTTTAATTCGGGTTTTTCTTTATTTTGCCATTGTCTGTTCAGTTGTACAGGGTGTATAAAAAAAAGCGCAATCCTCGACTGAAATGTAAATTGCTAAACAAATAATAGACGAAAACGTTAAAGTTTACATTCATTTTAAAGCGCAGCCATTCAGCTTTCTAACAGTGGGTTGTTTCTTAAATTTGACTCATTGGTTCGCGGGTAATAATACTTTACGTTATTGCGATTGGAGATTAAAAAAATTGAGATGGAATAACAAATCGTTCTCATGAAAATAAATGATTTTTTCATTAAAACAAAAAAATGTTGCATTTTATTAAATGGATTGTAACAATAAGTATAATTACGGCTTTTTTTCCACTATTTTTAACTCAGTTTGAAACTTCAAATGCGATATAATTTTGGCTTGGACCATCTAAGCTGACTGACATCAACTTGCTATAATTTCTGTTTACATTACATCGCAATTCGATGACACTCTGGCTCAGACACCAGAATGTTTTGACGATTTTTAGCATTCGTTTAGGATTTTCAAACAACCTGCATGGTCTCTTTTAAAATACTTTTAATTTGTTCTTACGTGGTTTTCAAGATGTAGTGACGACAACATTAAAGTTTAAAGAAGGAAATTCTAACATTTAAACCGACTAAACCTGATAACATAGCAGAGATAACATAGTAAACTTGCATAATTAAACAGCAACTAAAAATGATAGGTTTTACTAAATCTTTTCCTGTGCAATTATTACTAGCATTGGAGACAAGGATAATAGTTTGTTTGAAAGAGAAAAGAACAGGCTTTGAAGTAAGCCTAAAAGCGTTTAACTAGAAATAGTATTTCGAAAGTTATTAAGCACAAAAGATGAATTGCGTTTATTTTGATACACCCTGTAGATACACATGCAATATGACATAATGTAGGAAGAACAAAAAAGTCACCCACTCCCCTCGGCGGCTCGTGCGCCACTTTTTTGTTCTTCCTACTTTATGACGTCACACTGTGTGTCTATAACTGAACAGACAACGGCAAAATTTTATCTATTTGTTAAATAGAACAGACAGAAATAAAGTCACTTAAACGTTGTTTTTTCTCGGGCTGAAATTTCTCGTCGATTACATGACGATTTTTAGCCTGGGTAGCTTCAACCGGGCTGGAATTTCAGTCTGAGCTGAAACTCATCCCGGGCTGAAATTTCTGTCATGTAATCGCTTGCTGCATGTGTTTCAATAGAATTTTATCCTTAGGCCGGGCTGAAACCGCCCTCTTACAATACCAGTAATATGATGTTCGTGATGTTACTCTGAGTGTATAGACACTCAGAGTAACATGACAAACATCATATTCACCTTAGTACACAACACCAACACAGAAAAAAACAAACCAGTAATACGTGTATAACTCAGTGGAGTTGACTCACAATGCGTTTAATGTTGGCCAATACTTCATGATAAATCAATACTTATAATTGGAAAATATAGGAGAGGAGTTGCTGCATGCATGTATTTTTTTAGTAGTATATATACTGTACCCAGAAGAGCAAAAACCCTCGCCAACATTAGACTGCATATGCTTATTCATTCTATACGCTTCAGTACGACCAAATACAAGGCCAACACATGCGAAGCCGCATTGGAGGCATTGCAGTGGATATATGGCATGCATCGTTTTATATGAAATTAAAATATAAATTACGAAATGCATCTTTTCCCATATTCTTTAGGGGTTAGCAGTTAGTGTTTTGAAAATTCCACTTGGTGAAGTGACAAAGATGACGCGTGCCGATAGCAATGTTGATCAAGGCTATCCAAGTGGTATGTTTTTTGAAAGCTTACATTAAAAGGTTTTGATTTCATAAGATTATAAATAACTAACCTATCTTTTCATGGGCTGACCTATCTCAGTCTGTAGTTGGAAAAATTTTGCTCGATCTTGACTACCTCATGTAAACATACACCTCACTAAAATATAATTAATCTAATCAAAACTTGCAGAAATTAATTTATTTTAGACGCCGCTCTTCTGTCGTGTATATTAGGTTCGGCGCATGAAAAGTTCGCCGTCTAAACCGGACCGACGAAAAGAAACGCCCATATTTGCAAGTTAAACGTGATATCAGGACGGTGATTCTTTCTCCTCTCTCTTCCATAGAGGCGTCAATGTCAAAACGTGCTCTTTCAAAAATAATTGCCCTGCTCTTAGCCAATCAGAATTGAGTAATTTTTTAATCTATTTTATTACTATCTGAATAGACTAAATTTCAAGTTGAAATTGTGCTGTTTGTTTTTATAGATGATGAATTCGAGGAGGATTATACTTCGTCAGGTACATTTTGTTTATGTACTTCTTTAAACCTCTAAGAATCTTAATTAGGGGCCGATTACATGGAGAATTTTCAACCCCGGGGTTGAACTCAGCCCTGTTAACCGGGTTGAAATGTTTTTGCGATTACATGGACGATTTCAACCTCTGGTTGAAACGCTATACTATACGTTCTCGGCATCGATTCCCGGCCGGAAGTAAAAAAAGCCTTCATTTTGTTTTCTTGTAATAAATAGTCATTACCATGCATGCTCGAATAACTCATGATAATTCCTAGCTGAAGCAGGGTGGAAATTTCAACCCCGGGGTTGAACTCAGCCCTGGGTTGAAACATTTGTCATGTAATCGCGCGTTTGGTTTTGATAGAGTTTTGTATTACAGACAGGGCTGAAATTTTAACCCGGTAAACATGGCTGAGTTTAACCCCGGGGTTGAAAATGCTTCATGTAATCGGCCCCTAAATCTTATGATTTAGACCAACTGCTGAACAAATTTTTACGTGGTAGTAAAAGTTGGGCAGAGATTGCAAATTAAATCGAATATATTTACGGAATAGCAATATTTTCCAAAATTGTAACTTGTAGCCTACTGTAGGAAAGAAATTTTTTAGACATGTACATCGTTTGAAAAAAACCCTCGAAACTAAGACTTTGACCTGTTGTAGTATTCTTGTTAACACCAGAGACTACATTATGATTTTCAACAGCACTCGAAGGGAGGAAAGGCCTTGACTCTTAAGGCATGAACCACCAGAATAATATTTTTATTCTAGGGTCTCCTGAAAACGATTTTCTGCCTTTTAAGTGAGGTTTTTATCGTATTAAAACAAGAAAATACAATCACTACAGGGCCCATCCTAGATATCAGGAAAATAGCACTGATTACTAGTGTGTAAATAGAAATAACTTGGAATAGTAGCTGGTGTTTTTTTAAAAATGTGTCGGATATAAATAATACCAAATCTGATTAAATTAGTAAAATTTGTTTTATTTTATATAAGACTAGGCCACTGAACTATCCGATTTAAGATTATATTTTGTTAATTTAGGTTATATCGGTCAATGTATAGCGCAATATCACTACGACGGAACCCAAAGTGATGAACTGACTATAAGAGAGGGAGATGTTATAAATCTTTCCGAGAAACAAGACGATGATTGGTGGTTAGGTGAACTAAACGGTAGAACTGGGATATTTCCTGCAACGTATGTACAGGAAATGTGATGCGCTAAAAAATTATTAGAAAGATGAAAATTTTAGATTAGATAATATAATGTTTGCATCAAGCACTAACCGTATATATTCAGTGCCAAATTTTGTAACAAGTAGCACTATGCACTGTTCATAAAGATGGCGGCCAGAACGCAGATTTTGTTAGACTGTGCATTTGGCCTAGTAATGTATTTTCACCGAAGCCACTTAGGCATGTTATGGATACTGTATTTTGATACGTTATCTCAGATTGTTTCCATGAATTTATAGTCTACATGTAAATGATTTCTTTCCCCTATACCCGCCATAATCACAAAACACTTAAGTTGGTTCCCAATAGGTGATGTCCGCAAGTAATTTTATATGGACATTGCATGGTGAATTCCGTTGTATGACTCTATAAAATTAATGTAATCATGGAGACACGGAGTAGATTTAATCAATATAAGTTAAAAATCATAAACAGTCGTACACATATTGCGTTATCATGGAAACGATGATGTTCAAACTTAGCTTCTTTTTCAACAAACGATGGTTGACACTGACTTCAGATTCCATGCAAATTCCATGTTATGAAATTTTCCATTCCATTACTTTCTAAGCAAATTCCATGTTATGAAATATTTTGAAAATGTAATATGTTGTCAGGCTTAGAGTAAATTTACTGTACAAGTTTAAAAAATCACCGTAGCAAATCCCCGAAATTTTCATTTTTCTCCTCGCGTGGACGAAATATCGATTTCCAGCAATAGTTGAAGTTTATCACGCGAGCCGGACGCACGCGTGTTTATTTGTATGAACTCGGGACGAGTGCGTGGGCTGCCGCGTTGCTGATCACTAACTGATAACTAACTAATCAGTTTTCTTAGAAAATATCTATTGGGAGCCACCTTGGCAGTTTTTGCCGCCACGCACTAAATATTTAAATAACGTTTTTCATATATTGATAGATTATAAGCTCCACATAATAACTGTAAAATAAAAAAAAGAAAAGTAAAGAAATTAAATCGTTTTTGTGATGTTTTGTATTCCATCTTGAGCCCCCAGACCCCCTATACTGTTACACACGACACCACACCAAACCTTTTTTCACCAACATTCAACAATCATCTCTCCACACTCAGTATAGTATGTAGACTTTCCAATGTCCTTTCCAAACCCTTCTATGTTATGGTCCCTTTTTGTAGACCCCCCCCCTCGATCACAGATGATAGATTGTACGATGGACGAATTCTGAAAAAAGGCCTTGCTGGGAGCAGATTATTTTTTTTGGAGGAAGTGATGAACATTTCTTCAACGCAAACAATTTTTGGCTATTGTTTTTGGAGGTTAATTGCTACAAGTTTTTTTTTTGTTCAGCTAATAACAGCTTATTAAGTTTGCAAACTAAAAATGGAATTTTTTGTTCTTGTAGGTGCAAACTATTTGTTTAATTAGGGATTTATTTTGTGAAGAACAGTGGGGATGAATCAATAAAGCTAAAAGCAGTAATTGTAAACCCATTACAACCCAATACTTTATTGCATGGGTACAACATTGTTAAATCTATAAATTACAAAAACATTCTAACGACTTCTTATTTTATTATCAGTCAAATAATATATTTGCCAAATTTTCTGGTTCAAATATATTCATGTTAGTTGAAGTATCACTTGTGCCACTGATGAAGACAGAGATCCGCGGGCTCCAATTGCAATAAACATTTTAAAAACATGTAACAGCATGTTTTCGAATTCGTGAGCCGTGACCAAGTTTTATTTTAAATTTGCTTCAACTGGTGAAGGATTAAACTTTTAGCAATAACAAACACAAACACAACAGTTGATCAAACACAATAAAAGCGGTGTGATCATGGATGATAGGGTGTTATGGTATCCTGGTTACACTGATAAATTTGTCACGCTTGGTCATGGTCAGGATGTCAAATTATACAAGGTTGTCCGTGTTTCACAGGTAAATGTAATCGTGCTTTTTGTATTTATATAGTCTTCGGTTGTTATCATGCATTGCAGAATGCATGTAGTTTCTATTATGATATCAGACAGCTGTGTGACTAGCATCCCTCCCTTTCCATGTGTTAAAATGCAAATCCCAGGGCCGGTACATTCCAAGTCTGCCAACAAGTTGTCTTTGCACTGCTTGTTCCAAGTTGTCAACAAGTTTGGAAGAATCTGTTAACAACTTGTAACAAGCTTGATGACATTATCAGACTTGTTGCAAGGTTGTTCCAACAAGTCCGATGCAGTCGTGATATAACAATATTGTTACAACCTTGTGTTGTCAACCTTGTAACATTCTTGTTATACCATGACCAGGGCTCGAATTTTATCGCGGCAATTGCCGTAGAGGGAGAACAAAATGCCGTGGATCATTGCGGCAACTACGGCAATTTTTTGCCGTATAGTGCAATTTTTATCTTTGATACCTGAATTCAGATGTTGATCAAAACCTGTGTAAATCACTATTTTAGTCTCAAAATGCTGTGGAAAGTGCCAAAATTGCCGTAGACAGCTGTTACGTTCCACAGCAATTTTTAACGCCATTGCTGTCGATTGATTTCAGGGAAATTCGAGGCCTGACCATGACTGTATCAGACTTGTTAGAACAAACTTGTAACAAGTATGCTAATGCATCAAGCTTGTTCCAAGTTGTTAACAGCTTGTTCCAAACTTGTTACAACAACTGGGAACAAGCAGTGCGAAGACAACTTGTCGACAGCTTGTGAACAGATTTGTAACAACTTGTTTGCAGACTTGTAACGACTTGTGCGTTTTTACGTGTGTAACTCTATGCCAGAGATACCTCAATTTTGCCCTTGATCACGCCAATATTTCAAAACATTTTACTTTTGGGGACTAAAACCCATGTGAAAATTATAGACAATCCTGTGTACTTTTAAGACTGTAAAGTAACCTTGTGCCAATATATACCAACAACTTTTATTATTATTTAATGTCATGCCAAAAATGGCAAAAAATTTTGCAACCTCACACCAGAGTCCATGGAATGCACCCTGGCCCAGGGGGAATCTACCTGCACCAACAGTTTTGACTTCAGGAATTGTGACCCATTTCCTCAAAACGTTAAGACTATCCACAACAAAGTAATCTTTTCTACTGCACTAATTTGTGTGCCAATAGCCATGCACTGAGTATTATTTGGCACACAGACTTTCCATTCCATTCTGACCAGGAGATGTGAAATTTTAACTTAAATTGTCACCTGATATGAGCTGGCCTAGCAAAGCAAACTTGAAAGTCAACTTGCTTAGCCACAATACAAACAACAGTTACAAGTATTATATAGCCAAAAATGGCAATAATTTAAGTAATAAGATTAATATATAACTATCATAAAGTACATAGTTAATAATTAAAATCAAAATAAGATTGATATAATTAGATTGACAAATGTACAAAATTATGAAAAGATCTACTAAATAGTAATTTTCACAATTTTAAAGCTCAATATTTATACTGTATATTCATCCAAATGCAGTCAAGTTTTGTGCACATACTAATGCTGAACTGCTCGTTCCTGTGGTTGAGTTCATTTCTGAATCATAATTTTGTTGCTTTTTACACTCTATCCCAGCCCCCTGATCAACTCCGGAATTGCTAATTTATTTAGGTCAATGATTGTCTGGTATGGAAAAGAGTACATCACGATCCTTGCTCCTTTATAAAGTTTTTACCCTATTAAGGTGTAAAAAAAATACCGGTTTCATATTGCGAAAAAATTAGGGTCGGTAGGTCGGAAATAATTTTTTTTTGAATATTTTTTTCATGTTTTTTTTCAATAATTAGTGTGACAACAGATGCCATTTTGGCGGCATGGTCAATCGTGTTGAAAAAATAATAGGGTCGGCAGAAAAAAATAGGGTCGGTCGGGAACTGGAACCACAGGTATTTTTTTACGCCTAATCCTTACTATAATTTTCAGTACTTTTCGTTTTATAGGATTCTGTACAAACACCCACTACAATTGGAAGTAGCGGTAAGAGAACATAATAATTACACTACAGAAGAATTATTTTCAGAACTTAAAGTAATTTTTTTTAAACTGAGAGTATGTACGTGGGGTTGGGGTTGGGGTGGGATGGGGTTATTGGATGCCAGTTAATTTCATAGCCGAGGGGATGAAGAGTATAATATCTATTCATTAATAAAAAAGAACAATTTCATTCATTACAAATCCAATTTCAATTGGTAGTCGCTTAATGTTTAGTTTATATGAGCATAAAATAATGTATAATATGTATATGAGCATAAACTACAGTAGAAGCATTGACTAACATTGAGTATTAAAAGATGATATAATAGTATATTTAGTAAATGGTTAATTAGTGGCTCAAGCACAGTTAAAATTAAGGTTTATGTAAGGGAGGTATACTGTAGATGACAACTTGACATAATTAATATTGGGGGAGGGGATACGTATGCTGATAACAATTGATGACAAAGGGAGGATGGAGGTAAAGAAATCCTGAATCTGATGACTTAATAATGTAGAATGGCCCTCAAAACTGACTTAAAATTCCAATTTAACGTTTATTATTCTCATTGTTCTATAGATATTAGAATTTCTGATGATTATAATGCTGTTCTAATGTCAAGAATATCTCATATATCCTATAGGGTAAATTTCAACTTTCCTGCAAGAAATGCATCACTTTTGCCCTGCATGTTCCACTTTATGTAGCAATTGCACGTTTCAGTTGGTTATTTAGAGTTTTGGTGAATTTTAGTGTGCAGCTTTATACCCAAAAGCTGATTTAGAGAACAAAGCTTTAATTGCACTGGGTCAGGTGAATGGAACTGTTACAGTTAAAACGTAAGTAGATGTAATGTTAATTGAAATTTGGTGATATAGTTAAATAACTTGATTTCATATTTGAGAAATTTTGCAAATAATTTTCTCGCCATCGTCGTCCTGTCGTTACTCTCGTCCTTGTCTTCATATAATCATTGTTCTTCTCGTCCTCATCTCTTTATCATTTGTACTCTTCGTTGTCGTCATTTTTCTTCATATTATATATGTTTTCTCGTTTTTGTTATCCTCTCATTCTTGTTCACTTTGTTTTGGATTGATAGTGTCCTTGCCTTGGTCTTGTCAATGTTGTCAACGTGATTCTTGTTATCCTTGCTTCCTGCATTATCTCCGTCGTCGTTATGTCTGATCAGTAGTATTTGTCGTCACTGTTGTATTGAGAGTTATCCCCCTCGTCTTCGTGAACCTAACAACGGGATATGATCTTCAAAAACACGTAATCCCCATATACAATCTCATCCACCTTTTCTTGTCTGTCTTCCTTTTCGCGTCTTTTTCATCATCATCCTCTTCTCCGTCTTTTCCTTGGCCTTTTGTCGTGGTCGTCCTCTTACTTTTTTTCGTATTTCATCGTTGTCCTTCATTGACCTCCTTCCTCTGTGCATATCAATTTCTTTTGCCTTGTTATCCTCTTCCTTCTTTACTTAGTCGTTGTCCTTTTCGTTGTCCTCTTTCCGTTGTCATTGTGCACGTCATCAGATCGTGATCTTTGCCCTACTTAATTGTTCTGGCTGTCACTCTCCTTGTCCTTACCGCACGTTGTTCTTATCATCATTTGTAGTCTCGCTCTGTCTATGTCGCCTTCGTCGCCCTCATTGTCTCTGACGTCCTCCTCGTCTTCCTTTTCCTTCATCTTTATCGTTTGTTGTCGAAGTCCTGATAGTTTTCTCCTTCCTTTTGTAATCCTTCTATCGTCGCGGTATTGGTTGGTGTTTTCCTTGTTTACGTAAATTATTGTTTTAGCATAGACTAATGTAGCGTAATACATGTTACATAATAACTACAGTGAAACACGCAATTTGATTGGTCAATAGCCGTGCAGGATCAGGCTGTCCTGCACGAGGAATTAAAATGCCTTCACGGGATTTTCGCGGGATTCTCAAAATGTCATTGTTTCACTGTAGTTATTTTATAAAACAATTACCAAATGGTTTTCCAAGCAGGATAGCGTGATCCATGCACTTGGGATGTTGCTCAACTTTCGGAAAGCGTAAAAATACAGTACATTCGCCTAGCTGCGGCTCGAATACTGTATTTTTACGCTTTCCGAAAGTCGCGCGACATCCCTCGTGCATGGATTGCGTGATCGGTCTTCCTTTACTGATCGTGGTTGCTTTTCATCAACAGCCCTGTCGTTCGTTAAATCGTACACACAAAATTTTTGCACATCTGGTTTTTGTTTAGGTTTGATCAAACAAATTTCGGACCTTTGGAAACTGAACGGGAATTTGGTAGGTGCATTTCTTGCGTGATAACTATTACAGTATACTATAACCTTCGGGATGTTAACTCATTAAGTCTCATTGCGCCCCCATGCGCCCTGGAATTGGGAACGGGGTAAGTCTCATTGCGCCCTCATGCGCCCTGGATGACACGTCAACTTCCGGGCACGATTGTCTAGCGCGTATTTATCGG
>CACRXK020003737.1:2974-26104 GCA_902702795.2 Paramuricea clavata | reverse complement strand
AAATGTCGCCCGCACGCATTTGAGCTGTGGTCAGTTAATGTACCATGAGAATAGTGGACGTGGAGCTCGAAATCCGCCATGTTTTTGCGGACACTTTTGATTTGCGAGCACGATCTCCAGATATATATAGTAGAGCTCAGTGGGAACAACATGTCGGTCTGTTCTCTCACTGCTCTATATAGCTATGTTATACTACTTCAGATCTAGCTTTGGTCCACAAAAAACAAAATTTGAATCAAGTACATAACATGCACTATAAAAAAATTATCTGACGATGAAAACATAAACTTAATAAAGATGCCCAGCTTTTGGTCGCAAGGCAACTTGCAAGATAAAACGTTTAGTTGTCCGTCATGATAGTAACTTAGACGTTGTGCTATAGTCTCAAGATCTAACGAAGGCACATTGCTTGAAGACTACAGTACAAAAACAAAGAAAACACTCGGCGACAGAGCATTTGTAACCTCCACTCCAAAAATCTGGAATGAATTACCTATGTATATTAGAAATCTGCATAACTTTAGTATTTTCAAGAAATTAGTTAAGACTTATTATTTTGAAGAAGCCTTTAATGTAAATACTTCATGTAACATATAATCTGTATAATCTTCTTTATATTTTTAGCTAGTAACCATTCAGCATAGAATAATTTTAGTGTAATTATGTTTTGTGATGCGCATTTGATCATATACTATAACATGTTAATTTGCGCAATATAAATATTAAATATTATTATTATTATTAACTTGCCCCGGCCAAGTGTTAAGTTACATCTCTGAATATACTGTACTTTAACAAGCAAATTTACTGTACTGTGCTGTGCTACAGCAACTGTCCAGTCACGTATACGTGATAAAAAGCCGATATAAACTTTATAAACAAAAGATAATGTAAAACGTAACAGAACGGCGAACATGCAGATTCGGCCATCTCAAATAATGGTAATGTTGGGATAGTAGCGTTGCAGACTGCAGAGGAGAGTGGGCAGTAAGGCTCCCTCATGCACCACCCCATGGAAAACCCGCACCCCTCCTTGCAGATGAGGCTAGATCCGCCCCTATCTGCTGTCAAACAGAAGGCAATGTACGATTCACTACATATTTAATTAATTGACATCTACAAACCTGTGTCTGGAAAGTAATCGCTGACACGCTCAAAGCCAAATTTGTCCAACCTAGCCTTGATGTCGATCACCTTACCAGTACGCCTAAAATTTTAAAAACTAATTAACAATCGGGTAAATGACAAAGATATATATATATATATCCGGGCGAGAAATAATGGCTGGAGGTTCGCCAGTCAAGGTGACCGGCCAACTCAATTTCAGTCCTTGAAACTCCCGAAATTACAGGTCGGCAAGAAATTGCCGACCTAAAGCGATAATTCTCATTCTAGGTCGGCAAATATTTTCAAAACAAATAGACAAATCCAAATGAAAATTTAATTTGCTTTCGGCAAATATGTGTATTTATAAACAGCAATTACTTGCAATCAATGCCAGTAGCAAACAAAACAAGTAGCAAAATTTATGAACACCAATCGAACAGTGCATGTTGTGACCAAATGTTGTGACAGACCGCATACACTGCTTTATTACCATATACTTTCACTTAAATCTTGAAGCTCGACGATTTTAACATGTATGTTTATTTTTCAAAGTTTCAAGCATCACCTTTCAACAATGAAACTATACTGTTTACACAAGGATTAAATTTGATACTCGCAAAGCATATATTTTGACTACGCAAGCTAATGATCAAAACCTGATTAAAACATCATCGTTGAAAATGCGTATGTGAATGATGCGTTTGCGGGAAAAACTACCGAAACGTATTTGAAAGTAGGTCGGCAAAATTTTGCCGACTTAAATCTACACATATCGCTTTGCAGGTCGGCATTTAGGTCAGCATTGCCAAATGCCGACCTGAGTTTCAAGGACTGCAATTTTAGCTCGGACATACTGAATTTCAGGCCGGTCATATTATTCAGTTTAAAGCAAAGCCTATAGTGAAATATACCCCTAAAAATGTGACTATTTTCCCAGTATAGCATTACAAAAAGCCTTACTGTAATTAGTAATGCACTGCTCTAAAAGCATGGACCCCAAAACATTCGACAACATGTTATGGTTCTTAATTATAATACTTGACAACTTTATTTTGATTATTAATTCAAATGAAGATTAGTTTGTTCTTTTACAGAAACGTGACCGGTCAAAATGACCGGCAAGGTAAGAATTTGACCGGACATCTCCGCATTCTGGACTTCATACAACAATAGTGACAAAATTGTTATTAATACCAATGAAATTTACATATTTGCGGCCAGGTTAGACTCTGAAAATTGTCTAGACGAAAGAGTGCTAAAACTTTTCCATGAAAATGTCTCATGGCTGCTGTGAGTGTGACAATTTCAGTGATTTTACCATTTCTGTAGAATAAGGGTCTGTTTCTATGGAAGCCGGGCTGGCCCGCTTAGCAAGACGGCTCGGTAGGCAAGATCTCGCTGTGTAGTTACCGTGCATTTGCATGGACAAAGGGGCTGGTTGCCGAGGTCTCGCTTGAAAGAGGGGAGATCTCGTTACCGGGATGAAAGTTTCTCCACAAAAACACTCACAAGCGGGGGCTGGTCCGGTTGCCGGGATGAAAGTTCAGAGATGCTGCCGCAAGCTATTTTTAACAACTGCCAAAATAACAAAATTATCCCAACAAGAATGATGAAATTTTCTCATATAAACAAACACAAGAGAAATTCATCCCGCTTTTATAAACTGAGCTGTCTTTTAATAGCAGGCGAGCCCAGCCTCCATATATTAAACAGCTCTATTATAAAAGTCTATAAAGAAAGCTAAAAAATATTTAAATTTATACTCAAACACTCAAATAACAGCACTATTAAACCATTTATACATATATACACATGATTAAAGCGATTACCTGCCGATAAATGGTTGGTTCCCGTTATTAAGATTAACCAAAGATCGTCGACTCTAGAAATATATTAACAAAACCCAGTTTAACATTTCAAGATTTTTAACAATTTTAACAAGCAATATCTACGCGAATAAATGTTAATCTGTCCCGTTCTTCTAAACAGAACAACTTTAGAACAATGCCTTACCCTTCCTGGCAACATTGTGCGATGTAAGTTTTGAAGAAAGCCAAAAAAATGAGTTTAAACTTTGAATTTTTAAATAACAAAACGCGATTTGGAATTTTTTTTCAACTTCCCCGCCTGAAAACAACGACAATTTACAGACATCCACGAGGACGGCGGATTCCGAACATCGCCCGAGCCGTCGTTTGCATCAGGGCGTGAACAGGCGCAGATAATTATAACATCGTCAGTAAATACCATATGGTAAATACACGATGCTTGTGATGTTACTCCGAGTGTATATCCACACCGGGCAGGCTTGAAAAATATGCCTGGCCACGGTGGGAATCGAACCTACGACCTTTGGAATACTAGCCCAATGCTCTGCCAACTGAGCTACGCGGTCAGGTCGGTTCGAGTATGTGATTCATTTCGGATTAACTGAGTCTAGTTTCGATATCAATGTAATCTAGTAATCATGATATTTTCTGTGTTTGTGTAATGCTGAGTAGGTGATAAGATGCTTGTGATGTTATCCTGAGTGTATATCCACACCGGGCAGGCTTGAAAAATATGCCTGGCCACGGTGGGCCAATGCTCTTTTAAATACAGTCTTTAATAGAGCTTCGTTTTCGGCATCAATATAATCATGGAAGCGAGGCCCATAGCCAAAGTGACGTCATAGCTTACAAACGTCGAAACAGTAATTTTTGAACTGACATCTTACTAGCCTGCGTCACAGACGCTCGTGGGCGGAAATGGGGGCGCTAATGGCATAGGTACCGGTTAAAGTACAGCTGTTATGGCATTTGTACTGTACAGTGGGAGATTGTCTAATAGATGGTACAGCCGCATGGCACAGGTACCTAATTGGAGTACAGCTGTTATGGCGCTTGTACTGCGCAATGGGAGATTGTGCAGTAGATGGTACAGACGCATGGCACAGGTACCTATTTGGAGTGCAGCTATTATGGCGTTTGTACTGTGCAATGGTAGATTGAAGACTTAATATTTGCACCAACCCATCTCTCAATATCACTGTCCAAGAGAAAGAATGATCAGTTCCGAGTTCTAAGGATCGCAAGTTCTCATTGCTCGGTCAGACGATAGCCCCTGCCCAGTAGGGGTGGTCGAAAATTTTCTGGCACAAGGGGGGCATGATTCGAAGACCATGCTTTGGAGACAAATCCAGCAGACAAAGAGTGGATGCAAACTCCGCAGGGAGCGATGTCATACAGTAGGGCTAACCAGTTGTTCAAAAACGAGTTAAGGACGGAAGGTCTCGACCCAAAGTGTTATGGGCTGCATAGTCTACGTTCTGGTGGTGCATCGACAGCAGCGGCAATGTATATTCCTGATAGACTGCTTCAGAGACAAGGGGGTTGGCACAGTGCCAGGGCAAAGAACAATTATATTGATGAGTCTGTTAACTCTTTATTGCTTGTTACTAAGTCTATGCAGAGTGCATGACATTACTAGCTCTATCGTTATCAGTTGCAGCGGACGGCTGCAGCAGCTCCCAGCAGTGTGTGAGAAGTGTTATTTTCTGCTGGCTGAGGTACGAAAGAAGCAGAAAATGTTTTCTCACACAAGGCTGGGAGCCCGATTGTGAATCGGGTGTGTTCGGGTGGTGCAGGTTAAGACAGCACATGTTGTTGTTGCTTCCGCAACGCTTGACATAAATCCCCACCCGCCCGCCCGTTAATTATAGTCAGTTAGTTTGTTAGATGCAGTGGACGTTTATATAACTTATTAGTAATTATAACTCCTCAGTAATTTTTATGTAAATAACGTAATTATGTTGCAGAGCTATGTATGATTAGCTGTGTTAGCTGTTATTGTGTAAATAAAAGTCAAGCTTGCGGCGGACGGCTGCAGCAGCTCCCTGTACCTATGCCATGCTACACCTGTGTTTAGCACTTATCACATTACACACAGACTATGTCGTAGTCTAACATCTTACACAATATCTTAATTAATTAACTGATGGCTTACACATTTTAAACTGGCATCTCACGATTTACGAATTGTCTTAATAGCTTACAATGGCCCTTCAATTTTGGCTGACAACTGATATAAATTAATTCGACAGTTGCGCGATCCAAGCTTTCAATTAACCACAGTATCGGTAGGTGTTAATTGCGCATTTACGTAAAGTTTCACCCAATATTGATCCAAGAAGACACAATAGATATAAACACCAACAAGCCAACCACTTATGCATGCATTGTATTTTCAGAAACGCCACAATATTCAGTGGGTCTTCATGAAAGGCTGACAGCCTAAAAGCTGTCAAAATTTAAATTGGTAGCAATAAAATTAAGGACATGAATATGTCAGAGGTGTATGCGAGGTATAGTTTAGCCGAGTCATTTAGATTAGTCTTTATCAGGTTGCGCATACACCCGCAAAAGTCTTCACATTCGCAATAAAAACTGTCAGAGATCTCTCGACTATGCTTGACTGTTTTTAACTACACTAACTTGAACTACACTAACTTTTAACTTGAAATCTAGAGTCTCGATCTGAAAAGGCATTTCCTCTGTCCTGGGGAAGATTTCAAATGACTACCTCAACTATTGTACTTGATCCTAACCACCCACAAGAACTGTATCCAGCCATATGACCGCTGTCAAACACCAACTCGTCTGTACTTATATAGGCTGTTGGCGAGTGTTGGGTTGTATCGAATTTTTAAATTACCCGCTACGACTCGATGGAGCACTTTTTCAAGATGTCTATTCACCTGAGGTTTTGAAGTATATTAGTTTCATATTTAAATTCACGTTTGGTTTCAATTGAGATACAGTCGAACCTCTATTAAGCGGCCCTCCATTAAGCGGCCACCCTCTATTAAACGGCCACATATCGAAGTCCCGAAATTTTTGTAATACAAATACTATAAACTATCCCTCTATTAAACGGCCACCTCTATTAAGCGGCCGCGGCCACCCAAAGAGCGGTCCCAAATTTACCTCTAAGCGGCCAGCCTGCAGGATTTACTTGGCACAACACCTTGACAAGAGAGCAGAAAATAAAAGTCGAGCTAATTTCCTTTATTTGTAAAATAAGGCTTAAAAATTATGTTTTAACACATGCCACTTTACAACTCAAAAGCTTTACGCCTCAAAATCATTGACTACGCCCAGGGTCTATTATTTGCGTAACTCTATTTAACGGCCACCTCTATTAAGCGGCCACAAAGCCGATTCCCGAGGGTGGTCGCTTAATAGAGGTTCGACTGTAAGTCAATTCGATAAATCCAAACGGCTCAATTTTTGCCGAATAAATGCAACGCTACTTCCTGTATGTCAGCTGGAAGCTTTTTACTTGGTCCAATATCGTGAAACGCCTATATCATGGGAACATAATTGGAACCAATAAATAATTTTCTGACATTTCAATGAACGCTAAATGGGCTATACGACGCTTCTAAGTGCGAGTGGGTTTCATTTAAGTGTTTTCGATACTAAAATTAGATAACAGCAACTTTAGTACACGATTTGGTTAACTTTAAAAGGAGAAATCGCAGTCGTTTCTGTACAAAGTTAAAACAGCAAAGCTCTACGAATAGCCAAGAGCACTTTTGTGAAGAGGTTCTGTTGGAAAATCAGAGGTAACTTTACCGTTAAGATATCATTAACTTTATTCATATTGGATATAGCTCTATCATTTCTAAAGTGTTCTTCCTAGAGGTCCAGTAAGAGTCATCTCTTATTGATCCCGTGTCACTACAGGAGGAAACCTAAACTGAACTAACTTTATTTATACTGGATAGCTCTATCAGTTCTAAATTATTCTTCCTAGAGGTCCAGTAAGGATCATCTCTTATTGATCCAGTGTTATTACAGGAGGAAACCTAAACTAAACTAACTTTATTTATACTGGATAGTTCTATCAGTTCTAAACTGTTCTTCCTAGAGGTCCAGTAAGGATCATCTCTTATTGATCATGTGTTACTACAGGAGGAAACCTAAACTTTATTTATACTAGACAGCTCTACCATGTAGTTCTAAACTGCTCTCCCTAGAGGTCCAGTAAGGATCATCTCTTATTGTTGTTCTTGCGAGGAATTAAAGAAGAATTAAATAATTGTAAAAGGGATGTAAATACTCTTTGATTGCATTAGTTAATTAGATTTATCATATAATCATATAATTAACGCAATTAGGTCATAAGATTAAACGCCTCGCGAATTATTTTGCGTTTGAACACACACAACTTGATTCGTGGATAAAAACTGATTTTGGAAAACTGTTATCTGAATCCACAACTACTTTTTTTAAAGGTGATGATTTTTTGTCGAGGAAGGATTCGAATCCACCCGCGAGCCTATATATTGCATTTTTCGCAGCTGTTCCTGATTAGCATCAATTTGAATTGAATTTAAAATCCGACTTAACATATACAAGACGTCTGTTATATGTTTTCAATGTCGCCTATTTGCGATCAAAAGTGTTCAAAACCTAAATCTTTTTCGCGTTTCTCTCAAAATGACTTTGTTTTAGCTTTAATCTGTATATCTGGCGGTTGCGAAACACAAAATAATAGTTAAATATTGTCAATTTCAATACAATTATCATTCACGCTGTAAAATTGACGCCATATTTATACAGCAATATAAGCAAAACTTACTGAACTTCAGACATCATTTTCTCTTTGGCGTACCATCTAAAATCTCTTCATTTTAGCATAATTTTACAGATAAAGCACTAAACATACTTCTAAAGTTTGTTTGCCGCTTGAGAAACGTCTCAAAAATTTAAAAAATTGAATATAGTTATAACCAAGTGGAAAACTATATTCACTACTTTTGAGCGCGTGTAACGTAACATACAAAAGATTTTCCCCGTGATAACAATTTATAGTCCAAGCATTTCAATATTGCATGCACGTTCCTAGCTTTAATTGAAGAGGAACAAACGTAGGGGGTATCTGTGTCTGAACTATCGCAAGAGCTAAGGGGTCTCGCACGAAGCGTCGACGTTAATCCTTTATATAATCACCTTCGGCTACAGCCATTTTTAAAAAGATTTCTAGACCAACACGCGATCAGTACACGCAACAGGAAATAAGTCTGGATATACAATACCCCCACAAAATTAGTTCGCTATATTTGCGTGACGTGCGTTCGCGAGTCATTTGCTTAACGTGCGTTAAAATCTACAGGTTGAACTGAAAAGATCACGAAAAGGAGTCTATATTGGTGTTTGAGTACTTTTGGTGAAAAAGGTGATAGAATTTCAAAACGGAGGTAATACTACAATTGTTCAGTATCGAAATTTGTTCAGTTTTGTACTATGTCGGCGTTCCCAGTTCAAATTTATCCGCATACATCCTATGGAGTACAATAAGAGATGATGCATACTAGACCTCTAGGGAGAACAGTTTAGCAGTATAAATAAAGTTAGTTTAGTTTAGGTTTCCTCCTGTAGTAACACTGAATCAATAAGAGATGATCCTTACTCGACCTATATATAGCAAGAACAGTTTAGAACTCATAGAGCTATCCAGTATAAATAAAGTTAGTTTGGTTTAGGTTTCCTCCTGTAGTAAGATTGGATCAGTAAGAGACGATTCTTACTGGATCTCTAGGAAGAACAGTTTAGAACTGATAGAGCTATCCAGTATAAATAAAGTTAGTTTGGTTTAGGTTTCCTCCTGTAGTAAGATTGGATCAGTAAGAGATGATAAATAAACACTGCACAATTAATCTTTTAAAGATGTCGCCAAGAACTTACCGCCAAATATTGTGGCTCCTATCTCTGGCCGTCCTAATACTTCATATATCATCAACGGAGGAGACGGGGAAACCAGGAAAACTAGACACGTATTGTGGCAATGATTTCGTCTCGGCGTGGAGAGAATGTTGTGGTGGGCGGCATCCAACTTGCATCGCGGCAGCACGGGCCAGCGTACAACTAAACCAAGGAAGAAAGAAACGATTTGCTATGGAAGGTACAACACAGGTTGCCATTTCTTTTCCAGGTAGTTCAGAAAAAACCCACGGCAGCTTGTTGAGAAAAAGATCTTCTCTCAAATGTGGTGGCCCAGTGTAGGTATAGTATTCTACAATAAGCTGTCAGGTAGTTCAGACACAAACCACGACAGCTTATTGTAGAATACTACCTACACTGGACCACCACGTTTGAGATATCTTTTTCAGGTAGTCCACACGCAAACCACGACAGCTTATTGTAGAATACTATCTACACTGGACCACCACGTTTGAGATATCTTTTTCACGTAGTTCAGACACAAACCACGACAGCTTATTGTAGAATACTACCTACACTGGACCACCACGTTTGAGATATCTTTTTCAGGTAGTTCAGACACAAACCACGACAGCTTATTGTAGAATACTACCTACACTGGACCACCACGTTTGAGATATCTTTTTCATGTAGTTCAGACACAAACCACGACAGCTTATTGTAGAATACTACCTACACTGGACCACCACGTTTGAGATATCTTTTTCAGGTAGTTCACACACAAACCACGACAGCTTATTGTAGAATACTACCTACACTGGACCACCACGTTTGAGATATCTTTTTCAGGTAGTTCAGACATAAACCACGACAGCTTATTGTAGAATACTACCTACACTGGACCACCACGTTTGAGATATCTTTTTCAGGTAGTTCAGACACAAACCACGACAGCTTATTGTAGAATAGTACCTACACTGGACCACCACGTTTGAGATATCTTCTTCAGGTAGTTCACACACAAACCACGACAGCTTATTGTAGAATACTACCTACACTGGACCACCACGTTTGAGATATCTTTTTCAATTAGTTCAGACATAAGTGCTTACTATATATTGACTCCTAACATGCTGGTCATATTTCAGGCAGCCCATTTCAGCCGTCATGGGAAGCAAAACATTTTCTCAGCCGACATCGTCGTTCTACGAATACAGCCGCTACTGAAGAATGTTGCAAGGAACAATGTAGTTTACAAGAAATTGCAGAATATCCTTGTTTTTGACGATTCCTAGAATTCTATTTATAATCTGACATCATACTTTCAATCCACTCGCAGAAGAAACGATATTTGAGCCGGATTCGACAGAATTAGATATTTTCAAGTACTCGGGTTATTAAACTAAAACATGCATGGTCATTTGAAATGCGTTGCGTAAAAATCTCACAACTTGTCAACAACATGTGTTCGTAACATGCTTGTAGCAAGATTGCCAACAAGTTATAACAATGCTGTCATTTAATCAAGTTGCTATACAAGGTTGTCACTCACAACTTGTCAACAAGATGTGTTCGCAACAGGCTTGTAGCAAGCTTGTCAACAAGTTGTAACAATGCTGTTATTCTATCAAGTTGCAACAAGGTTGTCACTCACAACTTGTCAACAAGATGTGTTTGCAACAGGCTTGTACCAAGCTTGCCAACACGTGCTAACAATGCTGTTGTTTCATCAAGTTGCTACAAGGTTGTCACTCACAACTTGTCAACAACATGTGTTCGTAACATGCTTGTAGCAAGCTTGTCAACAAGTTATAACAATGCTGTCATTTTATCAAGTTGCTATACAAGGTTGTCACTCACAACTTGTCAACAACATGTGTTCGTAACATGCTTGTAGCAAGCTTGTCAACAAGTTGTAACAATGCTGCTATTTCATCAAGTTGCTACAAGATTGTCACTCACAACTTGTTGACAAGTTGTTGAATTGCAGGACGATAACGAGTTGTTGGAACAACTTGTAACAAGTCTGTTGGGCTCAACAACCTTGTAGCAAGTTGTCAACAAGCTGGGAACAAGCAGTGCGAACACATCCTGTTGACAAGTTGTTGGAACAGCACTTTGCAGGCAATATATTTGGAATGACTCATACTCAAGAATATACTGCATGTAAGATATTTTATTCAAATATATTATAGAATATTTATTGTATAAAACAATGTACGCTGCATGTACTATTAATAAATTGCATAAAATAGATCTGGATTATGGATTTTTTCTTTCAGAAAATATTAGCTGAAATGAGTGGATCTTTTACTGGACCTCTAGGGAGAACAGTTATAGAACTCATGCATAGAGTTATCCAGTATAAATAAAGTTAGTTTAGTTTAGGTTTCCTCCTGTAGTAACACTGGATCAATAAGAGATGATCCTTACTGGACCTCTAGGAAGAACAGTTTAGAACTGACAGAGCAATCCAGTATGAATAAAGTTAGTTTAGTTTAGGTTTCCTCTTGTAGTAACACTGAATCAATAAGAGATTATCCTTACTGGACCTCTAGGAAGAACAGTTTAGAACTGACAGAGCAATCCAGTATGAATAAAGTTAGTTTAGTTTAGGTTTCCTCCTGTAGTAACACTGGATCAATAAGAGATGATCCTTACTGGACCTCTAGGAAGAACAGTTTAGAACTGACAGAGCAATCCAGTATGAATAAAGTTAGTTTAGTTTAGGTTTCCTCTTGTAGTAACACTGGATCAATAAGAGATGATCCTTACTGGACCTCTAGGAAGAACAGTTGAGAACTGACAGAGAGCAATCCAGTATGAATAAAGTTAGTTTAGTTTAGGTTTCCTCTTGTAGTAACACTGAATCAATAAGAGATCATCCTTACTGGACCTCTACGAAGAACAGTTTAGAATTGTTTTGTTTGTGGAAACACCACGTAAATGTATTACTGCAAAGCTTTCGATCCGTAAGCCCGGATCTTCATCAGTGCTAATAATATGTGCATATTATTAGCACTGATGAAGATCCGGGCTTACGGATCGAAAGCTTTGCAGTAATAAATTTACGTGGTGTTTCCACAAACAAAACTATTATATGTTTTATCGCCATGCAAACGTACAAAGAACTTAGTTTAGAATTGATAGAGCTATCCAGTAAAAATATTAGTGTTACACTACAGGAGGAAAGCTAAACTAAACTAACTTTATTTATACTGGATAGCTCTATCAGTTCTAAACTGTTCTTCTTAGAGGTCCAGTAAGGATCATCTCTTATTGATCCAGTGTTACAATACAGGAGGAAACCTAAACTAAACTAACTTTATTTATACTAAAGGCGATCAGTTATAAACTGTTCTCCCTGGAGGTCCAGCAAGGATCATCGCTTATGTGAGGTTTCCTCCTGTAGTGACACTGGATCAATAAGAGGTTTCCTCCTGTGGTGACACTGGATCAATAATGATCCTTACTGCATGGACCTCCAGGGAGAACAGTTTAGAACTGATAGAGTTATCCAGTATGAATAAAGTTAGTTTATAATAGTTTTAAAAACAAGATAACAAACTTGCTTTATTAACTAGTGCGAATGTTCTAGGCTTGTTTTAATTGCACAGGACTTGTCCCAGTTGATGTAATAGACATTTTAATTATGTAAATGAAAATATAAAGCACGTTTTGACGAAACAAAATCTCGATGTAAACAAGCCATAATTTAGGCTAGGGAAAGTACGTTAAAGCCGTAATAACATTGTGCTTTTATCCTTGTCATGGTACATATAATGTAAGGCATACTCTATATATGAAACAATAACAACGTATAGTTTTGCAATAATGACCAGACACTCCCAGTAAATAATTAATTCTCACCTAAAGACACTGCGTAGTGACAAACAATGAAGCCATTACTTTAGCTTCTCGATGCAATACATCAACGTCAGCATGTGTCAACGTTCTATAAAGAATAGCGGAAATAATGATAAGGCCTTTTGAATTTTGAATAACGGTATACTAAAATGCACGGACTCATAAACTGGAGAAAGATTGGAACAGGAGTTGGCGAATTTATAAATGATGCTATAGGGCTGCGTTCAAATTTCTTGTGGGCTCCTGCCAACACGTTTTTCTTCGATTTTCCTATTAAACTCTTATATTGTTAAAAACGTGAAATTTCAGGTTCATTTATAGAAAAACTAACTTGCATGGTTAGAAATCTTACAAAAAACTACATCAAGACATTTAGACGGTTACCTTGACTTTTCAAGCTCTTCTTCAGTTATGAGCTTTTGAAAACGTGCGTACGAGCTAGCGCCCAGGATTTTCAAAAGCTCATAACTCGAGAAGAACTTGAAAAACCCAGGAAACCGTTTAAATTATATGTAGTTTTTTGTAAGCTTTCTAATGCTGCAAGTTTTTCTATAAATGAACCGGAAATTTCACGTTTTTAAAAGAGAATCGACGAAAAACGTGTTGGCAAGAGCCCACAAGAAATTTGAACGCGGGTTAGAGCTCGACAACTGTCTCTCTGTAGCTCAGTTGGTTGGAGCTCGACAACTGTCTCTCTGTAGCTCAGTTGGTTAGAGCTCGACAACTGTCTCTCTGTAGCTCAGTTGGTTAGAGCTCGACAAATCTCTCTGTAGCTCAGTTGGTTAGAGCTCGACAACTGTCTCTCTGTAGCTCAGTTGGTTAGAGCTCGACAACTGTCTCTCTGTAGCTCAGTTGGTTAGAACTCGACAACTGTCTCTCTGTAGCTCAGTTGGTTAGAGCTCGACAACTGTCTGTCTGTAGCTCAGTTGGTTAGAGATCGACAACTGTCTCTCTGTAGCTCAGTTGGTTAGAGCTCGACAACTGTCTCCCTGTAGCTCAGTTGGTTAGATCTCGACAACTGTCTCTCTGTAGCTCAGTTGGTTAGATCTCGACAACTGTCTCTCTGTAGCTCAGTTGGTTAGAGCTCGACAACTGTCTCTCTGTAGCTCAGTTGGTTAGATCTCGACAACTGTCTCTCTGTCAAGCTCAGTTGGTTAGATCTCGACAACTGTCTCTCTGTAGCTCAGTTAGTTAGAGCTCGACAACTGTCTCTCTGTAGCTCAGTTAGTTAGAGCTCGACAACTGTCTCTCTGTAGCTCAGTTGGTTAGAACTCAACAACTGGCCTCTGTAGCTCAGTTGGTTAGAGCTCGACAACTGTCTCTCTGTAGCTCAGTTGGTTAGAACTCAACAACTGGCCTCTGTAGCTCAGTTGGTCAGAGCGCTGCACCGGAATCGCAGGGCCGTAGGTTCCATTCCTGCCAGGGACCTGTGCATGGTTGCATTTTTCGCAATGGTTCGTGGCATAAAATTTCCACGCGATAATTTCCATCTGGCATTTCCGACTCGATTGAATAATAGCCGAAGTGTCTTGTAACAAAATCTCGATACTTCTACACGATTTTCAGGTTCGAAACAATGCATTCTGATTGGCATGACCACACATTGAATTGACCAATTTAGTTACTAAGTGCGGGTCGTTCTATTATATTCAAAGTGTCACAACGGATCACTGAATTCAATTAGTAAACAACCCACTGAGCGAATGATTTTAAAAATTCAACGCATCCATCTGCTAGCTTTTAAAGAACACAACTAAACGTACAACATAAAAAGCTAAGGCTGTTTTCAAAATATTTTTGTTAAACAGCGCATCGGTTTTGGCGATTTCAGCGTAATATAAACTTTACCGGTTTAGCAAATTTTTGGAACAGACTTTGTGGATATGAGCCGCTTGTATAAACAGTTTGTTTCGTATAAATTAAATTAACATATTTACATTGGAGTGTCATTTGCATAAGTCGCTGTCGAATTCAAGTCGGATAAACTAGAGGAGTCGTGTTATAAGCGTTGGCCAACTGTTGCAAACTGTTACAATTTGAAAAGGGAGCAGAAATACAAACACCAAGGTGGATTTATGGCGAATAAACGCTGAGATCTGGTTGGAGCGAAGCTATACGCAGAGCAACGCACAGAGTTCTTTGTTAAACAAAGGACGTATATGTAACACTAGAATTCAGGTAAGCTTATTATGAATTTCTTCAATGTTAAAAGCTTTTAACATTTTTTTATAATTATAAGCCTGCTGCGTTCGACTGTACTGACATTTTTATACAATACAGTAAATAAAAGTACCAGTGCTAATGGTTTTAAGATGCCATGGAAATTAAGCCCTATAAAATGGCAGACAAATATTTAAACGTGTTCTTGAAAACCTATTTTTTGTACTTTACTTATTCTAAGGGCAGTCAGATGCAGCCATATACCTAATTTAATACTAGTGCATGCTTAAGACATACCCAGGAATATTTGTTTTGAACACGTAAATGGAATCGACCAGTTATAAGGACCGAGCCATCAGTTAAAACTTATACTCTATAGTTCCTATAAATACGAACATCCGGCGGACTGTCAGGACTATATAAATATAATATTGTGCTTGTCTGTACGCGGCTTTTAATGGAATATCGTATGCAAAAAACATAGTACAATCTACCCCACCAAAATCCAACATCACTTTTCCATGCCTTTCTTTGTATTGATCAAAAACATGTTTTTTGATACAAGACATTTTTTATCCAAAAGCCCGCTTTTAGCATATGAAAGTTTAGCAAAGCTATATCTACAACGCTTGCAAAAGGTTTGATAATAAATTCAGGACAATCTTGAGTAATTTTTAGCTAAAAAAAGTACAAATTGCCATGGGCGGCCCGGTTCATTTGTCGGATTTTGTTGTGAAGACAACACTCATACATTAACGTGACAGTCATAATTACGAGTGATCATTAAAGCGGTCGTATATTTGAAAGCCTATTCAAAGGTTGGTTTTCACTATCAAAATTTCTGTGATCACAGTATAGGAATTTTGCATGGGTAAATTGCAAGTTTTAAAGGATTTGTATGAAATGTTTGGGGGGATTGACTCGCTGGTTTAAAGGGAATGCATGGCAATATAATTTTTTATTTTCTCATTTGAAAGAACCTTTGAAACTATTTAATAACTTCTTTTACCGATTCTTCATATCCTTGCTTAGTTCTTGAAATATTTTCGCTTGAAGTAATGAGAGTCCGCCATCTTGGATAAATTTTTGATTTCATTAACGGTAGTTTCACAACCATATAAAAGTATTCGTTGTTGACCAAATACTGATTGGTAGATGTTTTAAAGGTTTCAAGTGATCTTGATATGGCAGACAGAGTATAGTTTTTAGTGCAAAATGACTAGTGGTTGTCTAGAAAAAAATATTGCGTGACCCCTGTTGTGACGTAACATGCATATCTACAAAAATCCAAGATGGCCGACATTTCATTTCATTCGATTAAAATATTTGCAGAAGTAAGCAAGATATGAAAAGACGGTAAAAGAGTTTTATAAAATATATTACCATTCCGTCAAACATTTCTTACAAATCCTTCAAGACTTAGAATTTACCCATAAGCAGAATTCCTATTGAGTATTGTGGCACAGAAAAATTGATCAAAATCGTAATCAGCGGCAGACAGCGCAAACACGTAAAATTTACCGTTCACGTACGGCTCGGCGTGTTGCTAAAGCAACTAGCCATTATGGCTATGCATTTAGGTCCGTCCAGTAAGCGTTGCAGCGCAACAGACGGAATTTAACTTCACAAATGTCGATAATTATACGCGGACATGTCGACATGAAAATGAAACCGCCAATCTCTGCTATCTCTCAATACAAATACATAAAAAAATTTAATGATAATGATTTTCAGTCTGATAACTGCAGGTTTACCACCGTCTGCTGCGCGATAGCGCTCAGTGAAACCACACACCTATTCAGCAAAAAGCCAAGGATTTAGACAAATATTGATATACAGTGTTTAGAAATCAAAACAGACACTAGTACTATAGCTTAATAGGCTCCTGCCAGGATGAAATAGATCACGTAATTCCGTCACGTACAGAAAGAATAGTTGAAGCGCTTTCTAAATAATTCCCAGCCTTTATAGCTCTATCAGTTCTAATCTGTTCCCCTCTGGAGGTCCAGTAAGGATCATCTCGCATTGACCCAGTGTTACTACAGGAGGAAACCTAAACTAAACTAACTTTATTTATACTGGATAGCTCTATCAGTTCTAAACTGTTCTTCCTAGAGGTCCAGTAAGGATCATTTCTTATTGATCCAGTGTTACTAATATATAGGAGAAAACCTACACTAAACTAACTTTATTTATACTGGATAGCTCTATTTCTCTTATTGATCCAGTGTTATACTACAGGAGGAAACCCAAACTAAACTAACTTTATACTGGATAGCTCTATCTGTTCTACATTGTTCTCCTAGAAGTCCAATAAGGATCATCGCTTATCAGTGATCTTTATTATTACTATACTGCAACATTCTAATTCCAATCAACGGAAAGACAAATGTACTGACCATTGACCAACATCCCTAAAATAGTGTTTCCATTTAAAAAACAAAGCGCTATACCTTTGAACAATCAATCGGCGTGGTCATGATTCGCATCTTTACATGTACATCCCACACAACAGCTTTGGCGGTAAAATCCTCACATCTATCAGATCTGGATCAAATATAAGAGAATACGTTATTACATCCTGAACCCAAAAAAGAGTTAACTGCAGATATATATCATGCCTGTGACATTTGTAGCGGCAAGGATAATAAAATAAATGGATAGGACTCTAGCTGACGTAAGCAAAAACAACCTAGTTGCAATCTGTGACGTCACGCGTATTGCAAAGTTCTCGGCATTTTTGTTGTTTCGCTATACATTCCGCTTTAAAAGAGTAATATTGAAGCATCAACTGGTCTAATTGTTTTAAAAACATGCCTAAACCACGACAAAGTAAGTATTCAAGGTAAATGTTTTTCGTCTTTGTTTTCTATTTTTTTACATTTGTAGCTACGAAATTGGCGTCCCCAATTTTAACGAAACTTGGGATGCCTTTTTCACTGTTTAGTGCTTGAAATATTTGCTAAAATTGACTGGGAATACTTAGAGATTTCATCGTAGAATGGCGTAGTTATATTCATTTGCTCTTTGACTAAAATGTTTAGCTGTATTATTGCTAAACATGCCGTTTTTGAGAATTTGGTTTGCAACTAGGTTTCAACATCCAATCACGCCATCAGCCCATTGAAAACATTAGGTCACGTCAGCTAGTTTCCTATCCATTTATTTTATTATCCATGGTAGCGGAGAGTCCCTCACGCTACCTAGAACAGGGGAAATTACAGCATGCTTGCATGGCCAGCCAACAACAACTGCTATTTCGCTTTGTTACCCCTACGCATTTTCCCCACCCCGCGAGTAACATTTGATGATGCTTTTTAAGTAAGATGAGTGCAGAAATTGGGGCGATGAGGCACACAAAGCCATATGTTCCACCTGCAACTCTACAAACTATTTATAAAACATTAGTACAGCCTTATTTTGATTATTATTCCCTTTATGGGACAATTGCGGTAAAGTACTCCAAGATAAACTGCAAAAATTCCGCAAATATTATTACCGGAGCCCACTACGATGTTACATCCGCTGATATGTTGGACACCTTATACCTATATAGTCTTCGAAATAGCGAAACAGATTTAGCTCTTCCAAAACCTAAAACTAAATTTCTAAAGAGATCCTTTGGGTACAGTGGTTGCATCTTGTGGAATGATCTTCCGCAAGAACTTAGGCAAACAGAAACCATAAGTTCCTTTAAAAGAAGATAGAGCATATATAATTAATGTCGCCGGATATAGCATTAAGTTTTTAATATATTTCATTCTTTTGGCTTGTGTTTTGTTTTCCTCTTTCTCAATTTATATACTTGTAAATAATTCTAGATATTTTAGTAATTCTGTCGCCCCTGTGGAAATCAGCTGCATATATATATATATATATATATATATATATATATATATATATATATATATATATATATATATATATATATATATATATATATATATATATATATATATATATATATATATATATATATATATATATATATGTTCGAGGCTAGCGTGATTATTGAAGATATATGAGGCTAGCGTAGGCATATTGAAGATATGTGACGTGCGCCGGAAGTCTGGCTTGGCAGAAACCTCAATGCATGTAGACAATATCTATATAGTTATTGATGATATACCGTGGTTGATGTATCTTTAATTAAATTTTAAATGGATAAAAGGGCGTGTGAATTGAACAAGGCACATATTATTAGCACTGATGAAGATCCGGGCTTACGGATCGAAAGCTTTGCAGTAATAAATTTACGTGGTGTTTCCACAAACAATAGTATTATATATGTTTTATCGCCATGCAAACCTACAAAGAACTCAATATCTATATAAACACTCAACATGTTTGTCAAATATTGTCTCATCTGCTGACATTTACATAATTTCATCTAATCTATGTCGACTTTCGACCCAAGGCACAATAAAAACCAGCTGTTCGGTAAGCAGAAAGCCCGTTATCTATTCAAATGAATTCAAAAATTTGGAAATTGGTTTTGCAAACTTTTCCCAATTTCCCCCTGGGTCAATAAAGGATATTTTTTACTGGACCTCTAGGGAGAACAGTTTGGAATTGATAAAATTTTCCAGCATAAATAATTTAAAATTAGTTTAGTTTAAGTTTCCTCCTGTAGCAACACTGGATCAATAAGATCCTTACTGGACCTCTAGGGAGAACAGTTTACAACTGACAGTATAAAAAAACTTACTTTAGATAATTAAAGTTAGTCTAGTTTAGGGTTCCTCCTGCAGTAACAGCAGATCAATAAGATATGATCTTTACTGGACCTCTAGGGAGAACAGTTGGCTACTGACAGTATAAATAAACTTAGTTTAGACAATTAAAGTTAGTTTAGTTTAAGGTTCCTCCTTTAGTAACACTAGATCAACAAGGATCAAGGAATAACGAGAACAGTTTAGAATTGATACAGCTATCAATCTAATATTAAAAAGGTAGTTTTGTTTAAATCAACGATAAACGCACAACATAAAAACAATTTTGAATATATTTACACCCATTACATTAACTCTAACCAATATCAATTATTCAAGAAGGTCAACTACTTTCCCATTTTAAAACCACAAAGAACATGAAATGAAGCCATTATCGCAAATCATCTTCAACTAACGTCTTAAATGGTTTGGAATCTACATTTGTTTCTCATTGGGCAATACGCCTTAAAGCACTTATAAGTGTTGAGTGTTTGTTATTTTTTTAACCCTATGACAACGAAGGACTCCCATCGATCACTAAAGGACCCCTCGTTCAAGCCATTGGGAAGGCTACCTTTTTGAAGAAGAGACAAGATACTCCAGCGTCTGTAGTATTCTACAATAATCTGTTGTGGTTTGTGTCTAACTACCGGGGGAAAACCTCTCAAAGGTGGGCGTCCAGTGCAGGTAGTATTCTACAATAAGCTGTCGTGGTTTGTGTCTGAACTACCTGAAAAAGATATCTCAAACGTGGTGGTCCAGTGTAGGTAGTATTCTACAATAAGCTGTCGTGGTTTGTGTTTGAACTACCTGAAGAAGATATCTCAAACGTGGTGGTCCAGTGTAGGTAGTATTCTACAATAAGCTGTCGTGGTTTGTGTCTGAACTACCTGAAAAAGATATCTCAAACGTGGTGGTCCAGTGTAGGTAGTATTCTACAATAAGCTGTCGTGGTTTGTGTTTGAACTACCTGAAGAAGATATCTCAAACGTGGTGGTCCAGTGTAGGTAGTATTCTACAATAAGCTGCCGTGGTTTGTGCCTGAACTACATGAAAAAGATATCTCAAACGTGGTGGTCCAGTGTAGGTAGTATTCTACAATAAGCTGTCGTGGTTTGTGTCTGAACTACCTGAAAAAGATATCTCAAACGTGGTGGTCCAGTGTAGGTAGTATTCTACAATAAGCTGTCGTGGTTTGTGTCTGAACTACCTGAAAAAGATATCTCAAACGTGGTGGTCCAGTGCAGGTAGTATTCTACAATAAGCTGTCGTGGTTTGTGTCTGAACTACCTGAAAAAGATATCTCAAACGTGGTGGTCCAGTGGAGGTAGTATTCTACAATAAGCTGTCGTGGTTTGTGTCTGAACTACCTGAAAAAGATATCTCAAACGTGGTGGTCCAGTGTAGGTAGTATTCTACAATAAGCTGCCGTGGTTCGTGTCTGAACTACCTGAAAATATATCTCAAAAGCTATAGGTAATTTCAGTGACTGTTGTCGTGTTAGCCTGAGTGTCAGACGAATATCGTTATTCGTCTGACACTCAGGCTATTGTCGTGTCTAAGTGGCTATTTGTTTAATTAGAGAAAGACAAATGGAGACGAAAAGCTTAATGTTAATGAAGTAATACACAGATCTAGGAGGAAACTTATATTGATAAAACTAACTTTACACTGGATAGCTCTATCAGTTCTAAACTGTTCCCCCTAGAGGTCCAGTAAGAATCATCTTTTATTGATCCAGTCTTACTATACAGGGGGAAACCTAAACTAAATTAACTTTATTTGCACTGGATAGCTCTATCATTTCTAAACTGTTCTTCTTAGAGGCCTATAAAGGATAATCTCTTATTGATCTAGTGTTACTACAGGAGGAACCTAAACTAAACTAACTTTATTTACACTGGATAGCTCTATCAGTTCTGAAATGTTTTTCCTAGAGGTCCAGTAAGGATCATCTCTTATTGATCCAGTGTTACTACAGGAGGAAACCTAAACTAAACTAACTTTATTTATACTGGATAGCTCTATCAGTTCTAAACTGTTCTTCCTAGAGGTCCAGTAAAGATCATCTCTTATTGATCCAGTGTTACTACAGGAGAAAACCTAAACTGAACTAACTTTATTTATACTGGATAGTTCTATCAGTTCTAAACTGTTCTCCCTAGAGGTCCAGTAAGAGTCATCTCTTATTGATCCAGTGTTACTACAGGAGGAAACCTAAACTAAACTAACTTTATTTATACTGGATAGCTCTATCAGTTCTAAACTGTTCTTCCTAGAGGTCCAGTAAGGATCATCTCTTATTGATCCAGTGTTACTACAGGAGGAAACCAAAACTAAACTAACTTTATTTTATTTCGAAAACAGATTTGCCACGTCATGAGTAACCATAACAACACAACCAACGCAACGCAGACCAACGATACCGAAGGCACGAATGAAGTACTATTCATCACACAAATTATTTGCTACTGCGTGATCAGTATCGTGGGGTCCCTCGCGAACGTGGTCATTTGCGTGGGCCTCTCGCGTGGACGCCTCAAATCGAGCGAATATTTTATACTAAACCTCGCAATTGCAGACTTATTAGTTTGCGCCATTGGAATACCGCTGGACATCTACGAGAAGTACGCGGGCTCGTGGCCATACGGAACTTTCTTGTGTCACGTGATATACCCGTCCCAGACCCTTCTCATACTCATCTCAATCTTGACTTTAATGGGAATGAGCCTGGAGCGACACAGGGCCATATGTAGCCCCCTCAAGCAACGGTGAGTATCGCGGACTAAATTTCAGCTTAGTATAGGTAATCATGCGATGGCGAGTACAATTAGGGATTAATAGTACGAGTGATGTTTGGAAATTTTGCCAAAATTGGACGAGCCGCCGGGGCGAGTCCAATTTGGCAAATTTCCAAACATCACGAGTACCATTAATCCCTAATTGTACGAGCAACATCGCATGATTACTTGTTTATTATTAACATGACAAAATTGGATACGTACTTCTCAATGTCAGCATCATATTCTCTCGCCAAAGCCCAGTCCCGCCAGACTTTCAACCAAAATTTGGTGCTTTTGTTTGTATTTTCATTTAGTTCTTTTGTTAAAGCAAAATTTGGTGATTTTGTTCGTATTTTCATCTAGTTCCTCCACGGCAATTTCATTTCACGCTTGAGTTTAAAATACGTTTCCGCCATTTTGTTTGTTTTGGGAAAATCATTAATGGACCATTTGCATTATAGACTAAATTTTGATCTAGACAAAAATTTCATCACAGTTTGAAAGAGCATCACAAAATAAGTAATATTCCAAAGTTTCGTTGCGAAATGTTGTAAAATGCGGATAATATAGCCTTGCGAAGTTTGCCGTTTTTCAGTCATTTTGTATTACGCACGGGAAATTGACAGCCCAATCGGCTGTTGGGGCATCAATTTCCCGTTTGTAATACAAAATGACTGAAAAACGTCAAACTTCGCAAGGCTATATTATCCGCATTTTACAACATTTCGCAACGAAACTTTGGAATATTACTAATTTTGTGATGCTCTTTCAAGCTGTGATGAAATTTTTGTCTAG
>CACRXK020003736.1:5291-34812 GCA_902702795.2 Paramuricea clavata | reverse complement strand
AAAAACTGCAGGTTTGTGCGAGTTACAACAACTGAATTCGTACTCAGCGTATCAAAATCTATAGATTTATGTAAACTAAAAGTAGTCCCCGAATGGGGACAGCGGAACTGAACGATAAGCGGCCACAGAATACGGCCTATAAAACAATTATTCGTCTCAGGCTCGGTGATTATCGGGGAATATTCACCTCGACTTCGTCTCGGCGATTATTCCCCGATAATTACCTCGCCTTCGGCGAATAATTGTTAAATATTGTAATTATTCTAATGAGTTGCAGATTCAAATTATTCTAATTAGAGGTTTGGCCCCAACGGCTTTGTTACATTTTTCATGTCTTTATTACATCTTTTAAAATTTAATTTTTCTTCGTTAATTTTTCAGGTGGTAAATTACGACAACTTCAACGATAGTCTAGCTATGAATGTGACGCCCGTTAGCAACAAATTTCTCGAGTTAGGCATGGTTGGCTTACGCCGCGAATTAGTCAGAATTGCGAGAAACAAGAATCTTTCTCCAAACATTGATATAAACCTTCCTGAATCATGGGTGAACATAGAACAAGCGATAAAGAAATGTAGAAAGACTGGCAATATACCATGTTTGTCTATAGCTGAGTTGCAGGAGGTCCTAAAAGAGCAGGGAATTGATGTTTCTGAGTGTGAATTACACTCTTGTGTGAGTTATCTTGATGCAATCGGTGAACTACAGTACTTCAAGGTAAGTCTATAGCTCCTCCGTCTCAACTAACCAGCCAACCAACTAACTAACGAACAAATCTTCAATTATACACGCGCAAAAATCTCACAACTTGTTAGTAAGATATGTTCGCGCTGTTTTTCCCCAGTAGTTGACAAGTCTGGAACATGTTATTATCATCTTATAACAAGATCATCAACGAGGCTAACAGACTTGTAACAAGTTGTTCGAACAAGACTGATATCGTGCGCACGTAACAACTTGTAGCAACTTGTTACGAACAGTATATGTATTAGTCTTGTTAAGACAGGTTGCAACAAGCCTGTTACCGTCATCAACCTTGTAACAAGATGATAACAAGACTTGTCACAACAACTGGGAACAAATCAAACACATCCTGATGTCGGCTTGGCAATCATCTCGTTACAACTTGTGTGCAGATCTGTACATCTTGTTCCAACAACTTGCCATCATCTTGAAGTTCAACAAGTTGTTTACAAGTTGTCAACTACAATATTGTTGCCGAACATATCTTGTTGACTAGATGTGTAGCCAACGAACCAATGCAAATACTAACTAACTAGCCATCAATTTACTGACTAATTAACTAGCCAACTAACTTAGTTCACAAAATTCTTTCTTAGGGCATCCATGGTTTGGTGAAAAATGTAGTCATCAATCCATACTGGTTTGGCTTGTTGTTGAAAAAGATCTTCCGACATGATATGAAAGAAAAACTCACGTTCGACGAGAGCGTTCGAAAGTTGAATATAGTTCCATTCCGGTTTGAACAAGACAAGGAGGAATTATTGAACAATGGCGTCATGACACAAGTTCTCCTTAGGTAAGTTTCATACTTCTGTGTTATATCATCATCGTCATCATCATCATTATCATCATCATCATCATCATCATCATCAACATCATCATCAACATCATCAACATCATCAACATCATCATCATCAACATCATCATCATCATCATCATCATCAACATCAACATCATCAACATCATCATCATCATCATCATCATCATCATTATCATCATCATCACCACCACTATCATCATCATTATCATTTGTCTAAGAGTCGAAGTTAATATATTGTGCGTTTTATTTCCCAGATGTGTTTGGTCAGAATTTCTGAAGAAATCCGACACGATATTTCCGCAGCTATTAATGATGTTGACTCACTTTGGTTTTGCATGCGAAATGCCAGCAGTGGGCAATGATCTTTATACGGCTGATGGAGGCCCTCCTCCTCCATGTTATTTAATACCATGGTTCTTCAGCCCTCAACGTCCTAGATCAATGAGAAACAACTGGCCACCGCGTGCTAACGCTAGACAGGTAGGTGAAGGAATAACATCAGCATTTTGGGCAGTGGCGTAGCTAGCGGTCCTGCTTGTCCTGCCCAGCAGGACTAAAAATTTTCCCAAATTTCCTTACTAAAACATTACTTTATTTATCTTGAAGCTTTAAAAATTTATTGTTATTATATTGCTATTTTGTATCATTTTCTCATCTTTTTCGTTATTATTTTTTAAAAGTTTTCTATTATTCTATTACATTTACACAATTTTACAGCTTGCCGTGTCTGTTACCTAGCAACTGCAACTCTACAAAAACTCATTTCCGGGCAATATATTGATTTACACGCGCTCGTGTTTCGGTCCTGCCAGTTTCAAATGGCAGGACTTGCTAGTATATTTCATAGTAAATTCATACAAGAAATCTTGGTTTCTGATTGGATAATTAGGTCTGCGCATGCTCAAACCGGCTGTTTATAAATGCAAAGTCCTGCTCTCTGGAAATGGCAGGACTTGGTCTTGTATTGTCTTTTCTTGCGAGCTTTCCGCGTGGTGAATATGAAAATCAACCATCGTGATGAATATGGAAATCAACCAGCGTGGAAACCCATTGTGATTTGGATATAATTTCTGGCTACTAAGATATTGTAGCTCACGAAATGCATGTCAACAGAATCGATTGTGTATTTTGTGTTGTATTGATATAAAGTATGAACGTAGTTCATCTGCTTTACGCATTGCATGAAACACGAGCGCTTAATATGGAGTTTAAAAATGATATAGCTACCAATTTAGATTTACAAAGTTTATGTTATTTATGTAGATATTTGGCCGCATTTTACACTATATTTACTTTAAACGCTACGGCAATTTTATTAAATACCATAGCCATACGCATAATACCATCTTAACCATACGCATAGCGTACTGAATTATACAATCAGAGTGCCAAGCGTAGTGGTTCGTAGACTCGTAGTTGATACCACTCCGTTTTATATAGTTTATTAACACATTAGTAATTTTTTAACGAATGCTAGCCAATTATATATAGTGTTGTAAATTCAACAGGCACCACAACAATTGTTGAGTTACGCCATTGCACGTTGACCAAGTGAGAGATCATATTACAGACGTGTATTGAAAACATGATATTTTCCTCTTACATGACTTGACTATATTTAGCTAAATTTTTAAGTTGAAAAATGTATAGTGAAATATGATAAATATGGAAATACGATTTCAAAAACTATCAAAAATTTTCCACTAAATCACACAATTTTTTGATCTTCTCTTTGGAGTATTTCGCCGTGAAATCGCAGGAAATGGCCATTCCAGACTTGTAAAATTAAAAATTTTCCGGGGGAGCATGCCCCCGAACCCCCCTAGAATGTGTGAGTTTTAGAGCAGGACCTGTCGAATTTCGCTAGCTACGCCACTGATTTTGGGCATCTTACTCGATATAACTAATTGTTGAAGAAATTTGTAGATGGAAATTTCGAGTGGAATTTTTATACATTTATTAGACCCTACAAATTCCTTCAGCAATGAGCTATATCGAGTGAGATGTCCCAAATCCTACTATTTTCCCATACGCCTTACATTGACATGACGCATCACCTTAGTATTTATACACGAACTTGTCGTTAGAGCTCGACAACTGTCTCTCTGGTTATCCAGTATTTAACAGAATTTGGTTAGAGCGCTGCACTGGAATCGTAGGGGGGCAGGTTCGATTCCTGCCTGAAGGCCTATATAGTTGCATTTTCGCAACTGTTCTTGGTTAGATGTAATAAATGTAGATAAATTCCACTCGAACTTTCCATCTACAAATCTCTTCAACAGGTGAGGGAATAATTCAATGTTGAAGCAACCCTCGAAATTCAACTATTTCTGCCTCGGCAAATAATTGCCGAAGTCTTTTGACAATTTTCGAGTTTGCCTCAGTCGGCAATTTTTTTTGCCGAGGCACCTTAAATCACCTTAAATTCCTTCGGCAATTACTTTGGCATTCACGTCGGCAGTTCCTGATTCAAAATGTTTTTAAAAAGTTAGTGGTAACTATCAATAAATTGTATGAAAGAATAAACCTGACGGTAATCACGCGATAGTCTAAAAGATAAAACAAAGTTCCTCGACCTGCCGTCTTTAACCCATCAAGATTGTTCTTTATTTCAGCCGACGCTGAAAAGCTCAAGTTTAAATATTTTGTAAAGTACAGTAGCTATGAATGAAATCTTCTGTTGTTCACCCAACGTCGATGACAACAATTCGAACAAAGAAGTGATACAAAAAACGAGTAACGAAGCGAATTTCGAGGGTTGCAGTCAGTGAAGGGTTTCTATAGCTGCATTTTTCACAGCTGTTCCCAGTTACAGTATAGGTCTATTGTATTTAAATTTTCTTTCCATGATACCCATCTTCATCCAGTTGTAGATAGGATGTATTTGAATTTTGAATTTTTGATCACTTTAATATATCATGGTTTCTTCTTGAAGGTTGAAGTCACTGCAGGGTTTACCATATCACAATATCTTCCGCCTGGTGTATTTATGCGATTCAGCGTGTTGTGTCATAGACATGAGCCGGACGAATACGATCACTGGCAGAACGGTTTCTACATGAAGTTTGACGATGTTGTAATACATAGCAGTGTCTTGTTAACGCACAAGTGTGGGACATTGAAAGTAGCCGCTAGAGCACCTAAAAACCAACGCGATACTTTGTGGAGGATTTTACTCATTCTATTACAGGTACATTTACTTTCATTCCGAAGATTAGTGGTGGATATGGTTAGCGCGTTGTGTCTTTCCCCTTATTTACAGCCAAAAATCTCAAAACGATGTGTTCGTGTTTTATCAAGTTGCCACAAGGTTGTCACTGCAGGTCAATTGCAGGTCAACAACCTTGTGGCGAGTTGTCAACAAGCTGGGAACAAGCAGCGCGAACACATCATGTTGACAAGTTGCTGGAACTGCATTGTTCCAATTCTGCTGCAGGTTTGTTACAACTTGTGCGTTTTCACGCTTGTCTTAGGCCCGGTTTAGACGGCGACCTTTTCATGCGCCGAATCTAATTGTCGTAGATACGGCAAAATATCGGAAACTGATTTAGACGTCGAACTTAATTGTACCGTACCAAATTGCGAGGACACTATATTGGACATATTTACAATGCTAATATATGATAATCATATTATAATGTTAAAAAATGATTATGCATTAGGTTGGGCGCATGTAAAGCACAGCGTCTAAATCACTGTCGAACCTATGTCGCATATACGACTTGTCTTGTCGCATCTTCGAGTCATGTCGAACTTAATCAAAGCCTGCCGAACTTAATTGATGTAGACGCCGCTCCAGCGTCGCACTTAATCATTACATTAGACCACAAGACAAAATATTGTCACCCAAACTAGAATATATTCAAACAAATATTTTTCAGTCAAGTTAGTTATCATCGCCAGAACAAGAATACTAAAGCAACTGGTACCAAAGAAAAGAGTTTTGACGCACTTGCGTATTAAACACAGGGCGCATTAAACACACGTTCTTCCGAGCACTTTCTTTGTCTGGGCATGGAAATGAATATGCACTAAGGTAGACTGCGAGCAATCCCTGCGAGGAACTGCAGACAACGCATCAAGAAACGAAATACACGTTGTCCACACAACGCAAAATTCCGATTGGTTGATATAGTTGATTGACAGATTTTTTTTTGAAAAAGTTTATTAATTTAAATGTATTGTTTTTGAAATTTTAAAGTCAACCGTCAAATTATGTCATATAAATTAAATCCCAAAAGTCTCAATGGCGACATAGCTTAGCAACTGGATCTGGTCCATAAAGTTAAAATGGCGCGGCATGGCGTAACGGCCGGGCCTGGCGCTAGGTGTGGCGACGGTATACTGATGTCAACCTATGGAGGAATATTTATGGAGGCATAGTCTGTACCCGAGTGAATGCAGTTGGGATGCGGTCTGGGGGTTTTAGTTACTTGGAGTGGTGAAATTTTGGGGAAATATCACTATGGTGGTCAGGTCCCAAATGGACAGGTTCACGTGATTCGGACCTGTATTTTTGCTTGTAAAACGTAAACGTCATCGTTTTATTGCATGTAAACGTGTAATTTTTACTTTTATAACAATACGCTACGCGCTATAAATAGTTACTTGGTTACAACGCCAAAATAATTATATTGGAGCTAAGGAGCGGTGCGAAAAACAAGGCCGGATTTTGGTAGAAATGGTGAGGGAGATGGGAAAACAATTGGGGGAGGTGCTGTGGTCTAGTTCACGGCCCTCAAAGAACGTACAGGAAAGCCAACTACGTGACGTATACATGTACTGTACATAATTATGTATCAGTGTATTTATGAACTTTCCAAGGGGAGGTGCATGACTTTTCATAACAGGTGCAAAAAATTTCAGGAGAGGTGTAAAATAATCTTAAGGGAGGTGCGCGCTTCTCCACACCTTCCCCCGAAAAGTGGGCGTATTTCGTTTGATGATGTGTTGTCCGCAGCCCCTTCATTCCTTCCAAGGAGGGACTGCTCGCAGTCTAGCACCTTAAGGTGATGCAAATGTAAGCGAAATCGCAGGGCGGTAGGTTTGATTCCTGCCAAAGGGCCTATACTTTCATTTTTCGCAACTGATTCTGGTTTATAGGTCTAATAAATGTACAAAATTTATACTCGAAATTTCCATGAACAATACCCTTCAACAACTACAATAATGGAAAAATTTCCGTGGACACTGTCACAATGAGGCGTAAACTAAAGTATTACTGTTGGTATTTACTGTTTTTGTTTTCCCGCTCCCCCCTACTATGTTGGTCTTGACATGCATTTCGCAAAGCTTTCACCTAACCAATGTATAAGCTTTCAACATTGAACCGGGGAGGAGGGGGGAAGTTCAACCTCGTTCCCAGGCTCTTTGCTCTTGTGAAGCAAAGACCCTGGTCGGGGCTGGTCACGTGACCCCGCAGATTCTGCGTGGTAAATTGAAATGATCTCAGGGAGGGGTGGTAGAGGAGTCTGTTTGTTGCGTTTGGAAAATTGCAATTTTATGTGTTATAGTTTCGGGTGATAAAAATGTAATTTGCAACAAGAAATCGTGAAAGGAACAGTTTTAAATTCGTATTCATCATGACACAACTTCCTGCTATACTGAATGTCATCAATAATAAGTGTTGCGGTACATTTCAAGCGAGAAGCTGGATCATATTTCACTTCCAAGGACTCCACACGCGCCTGGCTTGCGAAGTTGAGCACGCATCGCCGTAGAAACATATATGTCTTCCCAATTCTATACCGACTGATCGATCAAACGATACTAAATGAACGATATGATTGTTTATGGTTGAAGTGTTTCCTGTCCGATATTCAACAAAGCCAAAGAATTTATTTTATAATGGAAGATTTCCCAAACATCGCTAACTGTGTGTAAACAATAGTGCTTTCTTGACTGTGAAAGCACAGGATTAAAACCCGTTATGGACTGTAAAATGTCATTTACATTGCTGAAACTCAACGATCAAGAATGATCAGTATGTCGAAGACTCGAAGTATAGCTATCTGTCATCAGACGAACACCAAGACTCCACTGTGCGTTTCCGTGCGTGCGGTACATATAACTTGAATATTTAGGACGATATATGCACCAGACACTGGTATTGTACTTCATAGTAAATTATTTCATATTTTGTGTATTACAGTAATTTACAACAATTTATAAACCTTATAATAGCATAGTTGCCCGGGTTTCTTTTGTTTCAACAGGGTCGATTACTAACTAATCGCCCGCTGTAGCGGGCGATTAGTTCTAATCGCCCGCTAGAGCGGGCGATTAGAACTAATCGCCCGTTACCAAGGGTCACACCTTTGTCTCCCTGACGACTACGCATTAGGCAAGTGCCTCACGCACATAATCGTGCAAGGAACAGCAACAGTTAGCTCAGAGCCGTCAATAGTCTATCATCCGATCCCTGAGTTGCCGCATCATTTAAATTACGTTCGTGCAGTCTCCAATTTTATACTAATATATTTAGCGTTTTTGTTGTGGTACGTTAAATGATAGATTGCGCATGCGTAACCGATTAAAGCGTAAAAAGTGCGCATGTGCAACAAGCTTTTACATCCCACAAGCAATGAAGCAAATGTTTTAGCTTAAATACGCTGATTCCAAGTAGGGCATGTTTGTCCATTTTTAAATGGGAGCGAAACTATGCTATTACAAACTAATAGCATGGCTTTTCGGGAGATTAGTGATTAAATGACCCCTTACCCTCGGCAGGTTTGCGGAATTCCCTCGGGCTTCGCCCTCGGGAATTCCGCAAACCTGCCTCGGGTTACGGGGCCATTTAATCACTAATCTCCCTCAAGCCATGCTATTACTTATAATAAAGACCTTTCATTCCATTGCCCATTCAGTGCTTTAGGCCATATAAAATAAATTCCTTGAATCTCATCGCTAAATTTTAAAAACTCCCAGGAGGCGGGAGGTTTATATTTTATATTTTATGTCAAAATATAAAAAAAAGTTTAAAATTTAAAAAATTGGAGAGGGAGGTCTTTTTATATTTGCCCTTAAATATATCATAGAAGAACGCTATATAAGTGGATAATTGCACATGCGCTAATGAACATGCATAAGGGTCCACACAAATCGTTGTAATAAGGCTGTAAGCCCATTTTTTCCTTCAGTATTCCAAGCATCCCTTAACATGTTGCAATGTTAACGATAAAACAATTTTATATCGCAAAAATTCCAATATAAAATATAAAAATAACTAAATCTCTGAAGATGCTCGGTCGGGCGGTAAATTTATATTTTATAACAAAATACAAAAATATATCAACGCGGAAACCAAAATATCGTCGGGCGGTGATGAGAATCAAGGAATTTATTTTATATGGCCTTATATTTGAAGAATAACCCGACAGCTTCTTTCGACTTGTATAATGCTGCTGTGAGTCATCAATATTTATCAACTTTAAATAATCTTTATCGTATACGGTATAAATGACATTTTAGCAGTTTCACCAAACCATACTAGAGGCAAACAACCTATCTATCAATGGAAACTTTAAAAAAGCTTATTATTAAAACTCATTAATGAAGTAATTCTATGAGCTGGACTTCGTGCGCATATATACAGTTTATGAATTATGTATACATATATATCCCTGATAAAACGTAGGAACACTTTATACCAGATATAATAAAAAATACTTTGCTAAACCTTTTCGGCTATCATTCCTTTGCATTCAAGGGGCGAGGGTCAATGGCTATATAATTCATATCGGAGATTCTGTGCAATCTGATTTTGGCTTCAACAAACAGGTACTCGTGCAGACAAAAAAGGAAATGCATACAGTTGTGAATTGTCGTATAATTCTTTACTGTTGATCCCAAACAATTTTGTACATATATGTACGTTAACACTCCTTCCTACCTTGTGTTGAATATAAACGATGATAACCTTTTTAAAAAAAATCTAGAGCACTATGTCTATAAACCATTTTAGAATCAATAGAATGGACATTCAATGTCTATTAGGCTAGTGTCCAAATATGTAACGTTTGCTGTAGGACCAGAAAGGCGCAGCGCCTACGACCTACACAGTCGCTTTTGAGACCTCTATTTAACAAAATTTATACCGTTTCCATATGACAACAATTCAATGGCACATTATAAGAATATTATACGTTTCTGAACCAGAGCCAGATACAGAAACGTACGCGTGAAATGAAACTGCGGTCGAACCCCGCGAGACAATAATAAAAGGGCAAATATTTCCAAGCATATACGATCATACGTTTTCGTTGCTTGATTTTCTGACTTGTTTGTTGCTATAAGAATCTACAGTTTAGCATGTATAATTTAAAAGCAAACAGAAACCAATTTAGCAAGTATTTTGAAGTATATATGATTCTCAAAGATGATTGTATAGAACGGCCACTCCTTGCAATCGAAGTGTGAGGTGCGGAAGTGGAAACATGTAATTTGATACTTTTCCATCCCCCTCTTAGGTTATCAATTTTCTATGGGTCACGTGACCAGCCCCGACCAGGGTCTTTGCTTCACAAGAGCAAAGAGCCTGGGAACGAGGTTGGGGGGAAGTTAAGCATTGCTGTTTTGCACGTATATATTGACCAAGGATGGTATTTCTATTTCCGCGCGCGCTGTCCACAATAATTTTGCCAGGATTGTTGTTCTATCTAGTGAGATGCCCAATTTTTTTTATCAAATTTTTTTAGGAAATTATAATGTTGTTAAAGGAATGGCCTGGCTTGAATTATGTGCCATTTACCGTTTGTCCACATTGTATTAAAAATGGCACCGCTCAGCCGCATCATTTCACGTGTAACTGGTTCAATGTTCATCAGAGCTCAAAACGGAGAGCAACATGTAAGACTGATGGTAGCTCACATGAAGTTCAACTGGATCTCCTATTTCCATCGAAAGGTATAGTTGAAAAGGCAGGCACGGCTGGCGAATGCGGTTAGCGAGACTGACCTGATAAAGGGATTATTAAATGTGTCAAATTCATTAGGAATCAAATTCTTAGGTTTTGCCAGCCCAAGTGTCTTCCCTCACCACTTGAAATGAGTACCGGAAAGCTGGCATACCTAATAACCACAAACCGTGGCTACAAGGTATGCCGAAATCAGGGGTACTTTTATAGCCACAAAACCGTGGCTATAAGCTATGCAGAAATCTGGGGTAGTTTATAGCCACAAACCGTAATTGATGACATGCTGTTATTTTTCAGATGTGTTGAATGAGTACCGAAAGTCTGTTGTGATACATTTAAATGAAATTCCTGATTGTATTTTGAAAGATGGTGAGTTAATGCAATATAGTTCCTCATATAATGTTAACTAAATACGAGTATACAACGACTAGAATGAGTGTTGGTGGTCGATGCATGGAAAACGTTTCCTGCAATTGTGCATTAATTATCGAATAGAATTTATCCTAAATGATATGTGATTGCTATTAAACGGGCTTTTTTGGACTGCAGTTTTCTTTTTCTTTCTTTTGGGAGAATTGTAATTGTGCAGTGATCCGAAAGTCCGAACGGTGAAAGGCGATTTGCACTTTATAAAAAGAATGCAAATTTGTAAGGATTTTATCTAGAGTGTTACTCCCCCGAGTTGGAAAATTAATTAACTGTTTAAGCTTAAATTGTCGTACAATAGGTGAGGTGTTAAAATGATTGAAGTCGCCTGTCAATATGATACCACAGTTGGGAAAATGTCCTTCGAAAGAGGAAAGACAGTCAGTGAGATACTCCGACATAATATGGTTATTAGAATAGAATTGGGAGGGTGGTAGATTATTCCAACAATAATGCATGAGATTGTCCGCGGTAGACGTCTTGGTCGTATTTTGATCCAAATTACTTCCAAATTGGAAGATTGCATCTTGACTAAATGCTTAAAATGAATATTTTGGTGGACAAAGACACAAACTCCGCCATGTGAACTATTTTCACGGTCTTTACGTACTACATTGTAATCAGGAATTTGGATAATATTGTCCAATATAGTGTTGCGTAGCCAAGTTTCTGTGATACATAACAAGTCAAGGTCCGCTTGCTTAACAAAGGAACTAATTTCGTCAATCTTAGGAGCCAAAGACATAACGTTCGTCAGCATTAGGCTTGGGACAAACTGCAGAGAAACTCCGTGTTCACGGTTAATGTTTTGGCTTTGGCATTTAATATAAATAAAATTCTTCAGATTTACACCTTTTTGAACGCTAGTCATATTATGATAATACGGCAGTGACAAAACAGAGGAAACGCTTGATTGAGTGGACTGTTCGTAGTACACGAATTCGGTTGTCGTATTTCGCATTGCTACAAGTCTGCTGCAGATTTGTTACAAATTGTGCGTTTTTACGTGTGTAGTACTGTAACTCATGATCATTGCACACGTACTGTAGAACTGATTAGAACTGATAAAGCTACCCACCACAAATAAATCCCACAAATATTGCCCCTCCCCCCCCCCCTCTGGGCGGCCCTGTATTGAGTTAAACATTGTCTTTTAGATCTGCTGGACGAGATTGCAGACCAACTAGGCACAAGATGGCCGCGGTTAGCCCGCAAGCTGGATCTTTCGGCCAGTGTAGGCAGTATCAAGGAGGATCACCGTGGTGATACCCACGAACAGGCTGTGGAGATGCTTACAAATTGGAAATTAAGACTTGGCAAAGATGCGAAAATTGAAATAATCGTTGAAGCTTTGAGAGAAATCAGTTTTAATGGCATTGCTGATTTCATCGTAAGTCGGTATCAAGCTGTAGTGCCTGTGGAGAATTCTACCAAATGTTTCCAAATGAAATTGATACGAAGTCTATTGACAATTGAGAACAAAGACCCAATTTCTGATATCCCAGAATATAGTTTTTCGGTTATCGAAGGTAGTAGGCAAACGTTTGATAACAGGTAAATTTATTTCTTAAACCATAAGTCCAAGGTATTTGCAATTATAAGGCCTATGGTTGTGTTGTGGGAACATTTAGCCACTTTTTACAGTGGCGGAGTAACCTACTTAATGCATGCAGAGAAGGGTATGTATTCCAGTAGCGAATAACAAAAGAACGAAAGAAGTCTTTTATTGGTAAGCTTTTTAATTGCATAAATTGGTTTCCATAAAAGTCAAACGTTAAGTCAAAAAGAAGTATTTAAATGATCTATCATGACCATCAATCATTTTAGATAATCATTGATGGTAATCATTGATGGTCATAATAGAACCATTTAAATGCTTCTATTTGACTTAACGTTTGACTTTTGCACCATGCACTCCAAATCATTGCGACCGAATACATTAAATCCCCCCCTCCCTAATTTTTTCAATATTTTAAATTACCATATTGTAGTAATTTAAAATATTGAGAAATTAGGGGGGGGGGGGGGGAGGGAATTTAATGTATTCGGTCGCAATGATTTGGATTGCATGGTGCAGCTTAAGCTTTTCGTATAGAAACTGCTATGGCTTGCGGCTATTCTTAATTAACCCATTCTCTAGTCATCGCAAAAAACTGCTCGCATTGAACGTTTGCATCTCAACAAAAATAACTTGTAATCTCCATATTGATTCGTCAATCTTATATTTGGAGATTTCTACCCATAAACTACAGCATTCCTAATCCTTGGAATTTAAACTTCAAATATATCCCTTATCCTTGTGACTTGATCATTTTTAATGCAGAGGTCATGTGACCACTGTTGTGAGGACTCAAACTTCAATCGAGTGAGCAATCAAGACATGGATAGATAGAGTAAACAGGGGGGGGGGCTTCAAAATATGTTCTTCGGCTATTAGGTTTCATAGAGCTTTGCCACGTTCGGTTAGCATAATTATTCATAGGTGATTAAAATTATTATTATTAGCATGATTCTGCGCCTGTGCCAGAAGTTGCGTTGCAAGTTACAGTAAAATTCGCCCAGTGTAATATGGCCGTTATGGCTTGTTTATCATTACGCCTTTGTTATCTGACCTCTGCACTAGTCTATCCTTGGGGTCTCTGAGTTACTCAACAGGCTTTACTGCATGAAATTTTTAATTGTACCCGATAAAGTCGAGCACAGCTGACTGTACAAAGTGTGAAGAAGATGAAGTTAACAAGTTTGTTTGTGTGTGGTTCTTAATTCGTCCGGTGTCGTTATTTTACACGTTCTCTTCAATGAGATGTAACTGCTTGCAGTGATCTACGAGTTCTTTGTATACAGGCTGTAAAACGAGCTTTATGTGAAGATAGATAGATCCTGTAGTTATACTGCTTAAATTAATAACTATTCCCCTGCGTTTGCACGTGGATCATTAATAAGTTTTGTGAACTACGGTATATATGATCATTCCGTTATTGTTCATTTAGCATTACCATTGACCAGGAAGGTGGATGCTTTAAACTTCCTATAGCAAGAGCCTTCCTCATATTTCCGCCACAAGCTGTCGACGAGCAAGTAACTCTAACGTATAGCCGAGTGAGGCATAAAGAATGTGAGGTAAAGCGAAGAGACGGAGAAGTTTTCGTAAGTCGGATCCTTAAAATGGGACCAGCAGACGTCATGTTTAAGAAACCAGTGACGGTTCTTTTATCCCACTCGGCGTATGAAAACCAGGTTTTGCTGGATTTTTATGAACTGCTCGTTGTAAATTTAAGCCCAATTGGTTGCCAGGAGTTAAAGACGGAACGAATAAGCTCCATTGAAGGTACTGCTAATTATTTCAAACACTGTTGTTAGGTTATCTGGTCAAAATGCATGTGTAAAAAGCATCAAAGCCTCAAAAAAAGAGAATGCGACACCGTATTACAATCTTTAAGGAAATTTGAACAATTTGTGAACAATTTACAAGAGAGAATGCGAGACCGTATTACAATCATTTCGGATGTTAGAACAATTGCCCCCTATTCCTTCACGACAAAAATAGTAGTGTGTAATGATTTTCCGCGTTTCGGAAAAACCAACCCCTCCCCTCTCTGTTAATCTCCCTTTCCCCTTTCTGAAATTATTCAAGATTTATGGCAGCCACATTCATTTTTTAGATGCTCCAAAAGAAATATCTAATAAAGATATCCTGAACGATTGCTTGCCGTTTGCCAAAGCAACAATACACGAGACTTGTACCTTAGTTGTTGTAACACGAGTCAAGTCTGACCAGATTTCGATACCAACAAACAAAAGTTATGCCTTTTCTAAGCAGTATGGAGAGAATGCAGAACTAAAGATCACATTTCCGGCTGGTGTCACGAAAGAGATACTAAATTTAACAGTTCAGGTAATGTTTTCTTCCTTATGAATTAATGTCTTCACAATTTAGCGTTGCCTGTTTGCTTCCAGTGTAGGTAAGAATATGTATGCGAGCTTGGTTGAAGGTTTCAACAACTATAAATATGGGCATTTTCCTCTTTTCCTTCTGTGTTAGTATTAGTGAAGTTCGACAGCAGTTATAAGTTCTTCAACCAGCCTCGTAACTTGTTAACAACTTACTTAACAACTTTTGATTGAGAGTAAGAATAATTTAAGATAGAGAGTGTGCTAGCAAGTGGGAGTTTAAAAGCTTGCCTGCCTATTAAAAACATGTACGACTGCCTACTGATCATGCAGTTTGTACAACACACACACAGTCGCTAACACTTTAAGAAATATTTGGGGGGGGGGGGCTCGTGCCGAAGGCACGGAAAAGTTTTAAAATTTGGATCCCAGAAATGGCATTTGCAGCATTCTGAGAACACATTTTTTAAAAATCTAGGTTTTCAAAACACTGTTTTAATGGTGCATTCAGTTATAAATCACGTGCGTGTGTAAATAATATTCTATAATTTGTTATGAGTAATAAACTGTTATTGTTGTTGTTTAGAAAACCATCATTTCAGAGAAAATATTTACATGATTATTAACATTTGTAAATGGAATTGCGTATGAGAGAAACATATGAGAAGCGTATGAAAATTAATGAAATAATTTTCATACGCACAAAAATCCTTTGAAATGCCAGCGTATGAGTACCGTACATCTGGCGTACCTCTAGCGTATTCGGCGTGTGCCTAGAGTATGCTTATCGTATAAAGCATACGTCCGATACGCACAAAATTTTTGAACATGCTTAAAAAAAATTTTCGGCTTCGCCGTATGCCACCGTATGCGACCGTACTTGAAACGTATACAACCTATGCCTAACGTACCCCTGGCGTATGTCTGCGTATACCGGCGTATGAGTGATATTTTTCATACGCTGGCATACGCTAGTACGATACGCAACAGTGTGACAGGGCCTTAAGGTGGTTTAATTTAATTAACACGCCAATGACGATGCAAAAATTTATTCGTTATGTGAGTGAAATTTATTCGCTGCGCACGCTTTTGTTTCGTTAACATAAAACCACAAATTGGAATGTTAATTGAATTATCCGTTGTTTTTGAGCATAATAGTTTAATACGCATTCAAATATTATTGTGCAGCAGAAAATTTCGCCACTAAACAATAATATAAGCTTCAAAAACAACAAAAAATCGACAATGACATTTAAAGAAGTGCCTGTTGCAAAACGTTGACCCCCTGTAGTATCCGTCAAAAAGAATGTATAAATTAAAATTCGTATGTTGTGACATGTACAGTACAGAAACATATATTATTATAATATAGTCATCCACCGTATATGAGCTGTTCTGCAATCTAATTGGTTGAATTACTCGCCGTATATCAGCTCATATACGGCTAGTAGCAAAAAAAAAAAGGATGGCGGTCCAAAAACTACATCAGTTTTGCGAAGCAGAAAAAAGGAAAATATTCGCTTTGAGAAAGATAATAGTACAAGGAAAAACTCTCAAAAAAATTTGACAGGTTAGCAAAATACATTTATTACATAGAAATTAGTTTAAATACAAGTTTTTTAAATAATTAATACCGAAACAACAGCGAAAAAAACATGTTCATTGAGAATATAAATTGTTCAGAAAAGTTTGCAACGAAAGACAAATGAATTTGCAGTCAACAAGCACTTACTATACAACCAAACATCTGTATAATATATCTGAGCTTTTCTGTGAGATATACCGGTTCTAAAACCATTTCTTTCACTTTGTCTTCGAGTTGTAAAACAAAAGTATTTCAAATTTTCAAGGCCAAGCGGTTTTTGGCCGAACAAATTGTCAAGACATTGTAACAGAGGATAATTAATTATTGCTTCAGTTAATGGCTATTAGACTATATTTCAAATACTCATTAATAATTCATAAGCTTATTGGCAAATCATGTCAACCATAATATGTCACGTGCAGTGGCTTTAAATCTGATAAAACACTCCTAATTAGTATTCTTTATATAAAGAATACTAATAAGGCAGTATCTATTGTAGTCGTATCATCATATGAGTATTCTTTATATAAAGAATACTAATAAGGCAGTATCTATTGTAGTCGTATCATCATTAGTATTCTTTATATTAAGAATGCTAATAAGGCAGTAAATCTATTGAATTTGTAGTCGTGTTTGAAGCCGTTTAATTAATAAACTCACAGGTCGATTTGTAGTCGTGTTTGAAGCCGTTTAATTAATAAACTCACAGGTCGTGTTTTATTAAGTCTAAAGCCACTCGCGCTGCGCGCTCGTGGCTTTAAACCAAATAAAACACTCCTGCTCGTTTATTAAACAGTTCATTATAAAACAATTATACCATTCGCTCTCGTCGTATATGGCTGATAGTCGACTCGGTGCTACGTACCTCGTCGGCTATCAGCTCATATAGGATTCGAGCTCATGGTATAACTGTTAAGTATATTGTTTGGTATATTGCTTACTTATTTAGCTTAAGTTTTATTAAAAAGTTATTATTTAATATGACAATTAACGTTATATGAGTGTGATTTGTGTTATTTCGTACAAGATTTTTACAGTCTTTCAAAATTACTGGCACACACAGTCTTAAAAGAACAACTTTGAACATTATAGAATGTAGCGAACAGGCTTTGTTATACTCGTGTGTAAATTTTGCACCTTTAGTTGTTTCCTGCTGATGCTGTCTTAAACAAAGATATACGTTTAAATAAAAGTCTAGTTTATGCGCCTATCATCAGAGTTTCTGGTCAGACGACTCCATTCCTCAAAGCAGTTTATGTTGAGCTCACGTACTCCCACAGCGACGTGGTTAATATCGAAGAAGAATTTGTACCAGTTGGAAAAACAATTCATTTCACAACGGAGTATGGGCTGTTGTTGCGTAGCCACAAGGAAACCGAGTCAATCACAAAATGGCTAAATTTAAATGAAAGTAACGATGTTTGTATTAAGCGATCAAGAAAGGATCAGCTTAAGTTCTCCTTTTCGGTGGAACGGTTTTCCGAGTAAGTAATCACAGAGAAAATTATATAATACTAAATAAAAGGCAATGTTAATTTTAGGCATTTGGCGCTTCTTACGGATTTTTATTTACATTGTATAGATATACGTACCCTGAATACTATGTTAAGCTAAACAACAAACTGGGGCCGGACTGAACGGTTGGGCAATCTGGCGCGACCCGAGACCGTGTATTGAGAACGCGTACTAAGGCATATAGTAAGAGGCTTAGGGATAAGGCTGGGAGTCTCAGAGAATTTGGAGGGCCTGGAATGTTGAAAACAGACTCAGACTATTTCCTTCTGCTTAAATTTTAACTGGCTTTTGAGCTATGGTTTCTGGCACACGATTGGCGTCTTCCCAGTCCGGTCGCCAATTTGTTAGCGAAAAATCGTCACGAAACCATCGATTTGGTGGTATGTCATTTTCTTTCAGAAAAGGAAATTGAATGACACACAATGCCCATGTCAAAGATCGTTCTCTAAACTGAAGTAATAATTTCTCAAAGCTTTTGAATGATAGCTGAATAACTCCGTAACAAAGTTGTGACAATAATTTTTCAATTTTTGCATTGCTATAGATTATAAATTGAGCATGAAATTTGCATTGCGTGAAATTTGAGGCAAAAAGTCCAAAGAACTAATATCTCAAGCTACAAAAGGTCGTCATAGGTTGGCAACCTAATTTACTCCCGAGTTACAACCAAACCTTTCACTTTTGTTATAAATAAACTTTCAAAACTATGGATCAAAGGGATGTATCCGGTGTGATCATTAACCCACCATTTGTTTAATAAACGTTTAGTGTTGAGCCGGTGACGAAGACGAGGGCTGTTAGTTCTGTGCCACCGACAAACAGTCATAGGATGGAAGTAAATAATCCAGCTTGTCATTGTGCAATCGTTTTGGCTGTGCACGACACCGGTAGCAGCCCGACGAAACTTCAGGCTGTGTTGGCGCCTAAGGACGCGTTAGAAGATGTTAAGCGCAAGTGGAAGGTAGAAAAGGAAATCCGCAAATTTGATGACCCCGTCAAGTCAGGAGAACTGATATATATATGTGTTCCACTGTCAGACACCCATCATCTGCCCCTGGAGGATCATACTTTAAGGTAAAATAGAAATTTAATGATATAGCTACTTCGTACTCAGGGTCTTTTCTCTCTCACACTCTGGTGCCATGCGTTGCGCGGTTGATGTGGAAAACACCACTTCAAACATTATTGTTTATTTATTTTGCAAAGCTTGCGATACCGGATAATAGAATTATCCAGCAGGAGCTATCATTCCTTGCAGCCAAGAGCTGAATTATGAAAGATGCAGCTCAAATGTTGCCGAGTCGAAAGCTTATTATAGGCTGACTGCCCTCATACGAACAATGTCTGATAACGGAGTACAGACAAAGATGGAGAATTGTGAAAGCAGCACAAAAATCGTATAAGCATGAGTTATCAAACACAAAGGACCCAAACTAAGTAGGGCCTGTTGGTATGTAATTGAGTGAGTGCTTATATGATCCCATGACTTATATCCCGGCAACTACTGTGTATGTAATCATATAAACACACTATCTCGGTTAGGTGGGATGAACCGTTGCCTACGTTGCCTACTGAGCGCGGGTAAATGTCTTTTTATGAAAAATGTTTTGTTCATTAAAGCATGCCGTCTCTCCAGACGAGTTTCCCGGCTAAGCGGAATAGAAACCTCCCGTCCAGCCTGGTTGAGTATCATAAAAAGGCCCTATAACTACCTACTAGTGCTTTCGAATTGTGAATAGGTTAAGATTGACGTTTACGGCAGACTGCTAACTGCAAATGCCAAACTTCAAATCGCATTTGAAGGTAAGTTCTGCAGGTTTTCGAAGGTTTCGCCCGTTTTTAGCTTAATCATACTTCAATTTTAGCGCACAAATTGTTCTAATTTTCAACAGCTAACAGGTGGCCTCAAAATATGACTTCAAGTTTGCCGTTTCCGGTTAGCGGTCTGCCGTAAACGTCAATCTTATAATCTCTCAATTATTCTTTATAGATTTAATTCAGATCCTGAGATAGAGTCGGTACTGGACAACAACACAGATGATGATATTGATTTGAGAGGCAAATACATGCGTTTCTTAAAGGATAGAGAGTGCATTAATGGCGAAAATCATAATACAGAAGGAGATTGTCGTGCGAAGGCACCGGTCCATATTGCTGAAACCAGATCAGTTCAGGTAGCTCGACGTACTGCAGATTTTGAATCTAACGATTTCATACATTTCGTTACTATAAATTCTCCTCCTCCAATGAGTCCTCCTTACTAAAAGTCTCCTTTTTTGTTGGAAGAAATTTTTATTAAGCTCCCTCCCTCCACTAACTGGGAAACTTACGTGTATTGATTAGATTTATCAATTTGACTAGAAGTTCACTATTAGATTGAACAGTTCACATTGACCTGTTCGGTTATTTGTTGTGCTTCAATATTTAATTTTTTTATTTGTTCTGTAGGTGAACAATGACAATGAACCTGTTAATGAAACTTCGTCCACAATCGCACCAAAGCCAGGTAAAGAAAGCACTGTTCAGAGATGTAACACATTACCAGATATAATGTTTGTTTCTGGGAATTTTCGGTCCCTGAACATTCCCGAATAATATGTTTCAGATCTTCTTTAAGCTACACAACTAAGAATTGTTAATTACCGTAATATGTTTTTAATGTTGGAATCAATAGAATACTATATTTCGAGAACAAATGTTATATTTTATTACAGAAGTTGGCGTTTCATCTGCCCAAGGAGTCGCTCACAACGGTCCTCTAACTTCTCAAACCAAGGTAACTTACCTTGTGTTATATAACCCCGTGCTAATCTCTTAAGCTAGTCGAGCTTTCGCATTGAATTCAAAAGGATATACTAGTGCTGAGCACTCTCCGACATTTCGCGAAGCAAAACACATTTAAAATGATGATGTTTTTTCGACTTGTTTTTATATATTCAGGACATCAGAGACAATAAAAGATTATGCAAAGAATTCGAAAAGGAGATTGAAAACATATTCCCAAAAAAATTGGGGATTAACAAGGACCAGATACAAAATCCCGACGTCGGGGCAACCGCAATGGCAGTAGACGACGCAGGAACGGTGACATCTGTTCTCCTTGGCCTCTGTGTCGGAGCAACAATAGCATTAAGTATCGGAAGTTTTGGTATTGGTTCCATTGTTGCATCGACTATAGCTGGTGCGACCTTCACTTTCACGAAAGTTGATGAAAAAATGAAGAAATCAAAGGCCAAAAAACTGGATAAAAAAGTGGAAATCTACATCCATTCTCATCTAAACTGCATCATCATGGATGTTGCCAAGGAATTATCTTGCATGTTCGAGTACCAAGTAGTTGAATTGAAAGATAGAACGCAAATTAATATTTTGGCACAATGTGCTGTCGATTTGATGATGTCAGAGTGGACGAGAGACGATATATTTGACAGAAACACTTTAATCAAGAAGGTGCTTCAAGATGGCAAAATAGCGAAGAAAAGATTACAAACGAAGAATGGTGATAAGTGGTCTGCTCCAGATGTGTTTCGAAAGTGTGGTTTGCAACAAACGATTGTCGAAACGGATCGCACGGAATTTATGTACAAGGTTAAACCAAATGATGCCTGTGACATAAAGAAATATGGTTATCGCGGGCAGTTTCTTGAGTTAACGACGTACGTTAGTAGAGATGAAGAAGATCGAAAAGTACCAGAGATCCCTGCCAAGGATAAAATCCACACGCCCGTGAATTCCAACTATGAACATTGCACCAGTGGGCAATACTTCTGTGAATCTGCTATCGATTCTCAATACAGTGAATCGCGAGAAGAAAATCGCCGTTACCGTCCAATACACATTTTGGTGCAATCTCCAATGGTTTTGAACTCTTTCATTGGTAGCCAGCTCTCATTAGCAAATTTTTTGAGGAAAAAGTTATGCCTTTTTGAGTATAATCTTGTTTATCCCGTCTATCGACCACACTCACCAGGGAAAGTTCCTGACCTCCAAAATTCAGACCTTACTGGATCAGATTTCAGCCATTGCGATTTCACAAATTCATCTCTCGAGGATTGCGTTTTCGTTAACTGCGTGATGTTATTTGCAAAACTGGGTGGGGCAAAGATGTCTCGTTCAAAATTTTGTGACACATTAATCAGTCACAGTAACTTAGAGAAAGTGAAAGCTGATCACTGCGAGTGGACGAAAACGTCGCTTCTTTACTCTCGTGTGGATGAAGCATACTTCGGCTATGTCATACCCAGCATAGGTGGGAATTGTTTGGTTGGGACCAATTTCTGCGACGCCATCACTGGAAAGGAGAGAAAATTAAACTGCAACGAAAGTAAGTATAGATAAACGGAAAAATTAAAAAAGCATGTTCTAGTTGAAATGCAGAAATGAAGACCAAGTTTCCCGTCCGAACAGTTTCTTCCAGCAAACTGCGAGCATTTGAAACTTGAAGTTTTAAAATGACATCTCATTTATCATAGCTAATATTTTGAAGAATAAGAAGCCTTCTTTAGCTTTTAAAAAAAGTTTTAAGAAAGTTTTAAAAAGTTAGATTTTCAAAAAAGTTTAAAAAGTTTAAAAAGTTAGTGGGTAGTGATTAGTTAGGGTTGGGGTTGGGGTTAGTGTTAGGTGCCGCAATTTATTATTATGATAAATTCAAAATGTTCACATGCATTCCGATGTATTATACTATTTCTTGATACATTTTCCACCCTCCTTCCCCCCACCCGTTTCAATGTTGGCGTCTTCCAAGCAGACATCAGATTTTTATCGACTCCTTCATTGAACTGGGGGAACAGGTGGCGCTACGCTTTTCAAATTGGGTAAAATCACAGCACATGTCCCATAGTTTTTGCCAAAGATTGTAGATTTCAGCTATTCCTATGTTACAAATTCATTTCTCAAACAATGGGATTTCACCGTGGGTATCGTGTTGTTTACAGAAGTTGGTCACTGCGAAGAAGCGAGTACGTCCAATTCTTGCGATGATGATGAAATTGAACTGCAAGAAAAGATGAGGAAATTGAATTGCTGCGAAAGTAAGCGTAAACAAAAAGAGATTTTAAAAATTGATGATTTTAAATCTTGAAATGAAGACATTGTTTCAACAAAGGTTTTAAATGACCTCTCATTCTCCTTTATCACTACTATAAAGTGTTGTAAATTAAGTGAAATCTGATATTGACTCTTAATACACTGAAGCCCGTTTTCCACTAGACGAATTTGTTCGCGTGACGCGACTTTCCCAGTGAGCTCTATATATATCTGGACCAGGAACTTTAGTTATTAGGCAGAGAAGCAAGGGGAACGTAAAAAACAAGGGAAAATGTGAAACCGAGATGATGGAAATTGACGTCTAAAATATATGTAGCTTGTAAACAGTTTTAATAACATTATTCCGAGCAAATTCTAGTTTTTGTAACGGATCATATCGCTAATCAAGTTATCAGTTCATAAAACCGTAACATTCTTTAAATCGAAGTCAAAACACGAAATTTAGGCACACTCCATGCAGCTTCGTGTCCAACCGCTCGGACAAAACCAATAGAAAGGGACTGGTATTGGACGTCAATTTTCCCCATCTTGGCCACCTCGTACCCAGGGCTTCTGGACGTGGTTACCACCTTTGGCTTCACATTTGGCTTCACTTTTTAAGTGAACTAATGTAAGTTTTTACTCCAGATATATACGGAGTTCACTGTTTTTTAGGGAAAAGTGGCTTCGCGCGAAAATATTCGCCTAGTGGAAACACGGGCTTGAGTGTCACTGTCAACTTTCTTCGTACATGCATCTAATTTTTGGTTATATGTTGATTTTTTAACAGCGCCAGTTTAGAAGAATAATTGGTAAAGATGCATCACATAACTAATCGATTGAAAAATAATCCAGGATTAGTATCTGGTTAAGGTACAACGTGTGTTGAGACAAGTGAGAAAGACGTGTATTATTTAACAATTATTTGCCGAAGGCAAGGTGATTATCGGTAAATAAAAACCAAGACGAAGTCGAGGTTTTTATTCATGATAATCACCGAGCCTGAGATGAATAATTGTTTTAGTATAATTTCTTAGGTGGTTATTCGGAAAAAATGCACATTTCTTCGTCATTTAGTTGACAAAACAGCTTCGGCCGTCATTTAGAGAATCGGGTAATTATCGCGTTATAATCTCCTCCACGGCAAACAATCAGCGTGGAGAATTTTCAATAATCACCTATGTAATTATACTATACACTTAATGTCTGCTCCCGAGGGAAATAGTTAGTTTTGTTTTCCCGAGAATCTCAATGTTTCCCGAGACGAAGTCGAGGGAAACATTAAGATTCGAGGGAAAGCAAAACTAACTATTTCCCGAGGGAACAGGCATTAAGTGTTTTGTTATATAGCGACGAACGAAAATCAACTTCAACAACATTCATACAACAATTGTATTTCGTGACAAAAACTCTATAGTGTAAACGAGTTTAAAATTAAAAGAACCTACTTAAACGGTTTCAGCAGCATATCCTGTTGCCTGTTGTGTATTTTTCTTCTCTTTTATATTCTTTATTTGAACACAAACTTGGAAAATCGTAGTTTCTAATTATCTGAGTTGTGCCTCCATTTTGTTTATTTATGTACGCGGCCGGTCGGGGCGGGCAACAATTTTTCACTTGTTGTCCGGCGGGAAACATTGCATTTATCTGAAGTCACGTGACCACAAATCAGCCAATCACGTTTGGTGTTCACGCTAGCTATATAACAATAAACATTATTTTTCACTCTGCTCGGTTTCCTTTGTTCTTATTGGGGAATATATTCAATATTCCCCTGTAATCAATTCCCCTCTAATATTCACTTGCAATGTCTTTGCAGCACAAAAAAATGAGAAAAAAACAAGATCACGAAGCAATATGGCATTAAGAATTATTTCTATTCTGGCTCATTAACGCGACCTCGCAATGTGAAAAATAAGTACGTTATTTTGAGGCACCTCGGGGAAGTCTCTCGTTGTCTCAAAATAACCTATACATATATATATATATAGGCCATTTTCGTAATTACGGGAACGTAGCATAATACACGCATAGCCTCAACACATAATAGAGATCTTACAGAAGGCTGACTTCTTGGTGTTGCCTATGATTTTGGCGTAACAGTTGCAATGCTGTCGCCATGTTCCTAGCCAGTGCGCTAATGAGAGGCATTTACCCCATGAGAATATTCAAAATGGCTGACGTTTTGGGGGTGTGGTGTGAATGCGTATCGTAAGCGCACTGACTGGGAACATGGCGAGTGCATTTTGATGGCGTGGCGATAGTAACGGGTTTTTTGGCTGAGTCGGCCGTCTGTAAGGTCTTTGTTCTGTGACCTCGACTATATTCTTTGAGTTCTTTCTAGTTTTGTTCAGTCTTACAGACCTTATTCATAAATCGTGACAAGGCCTCGTATCCTAGGATACGGGAACAAAACGCGGGAAAACAAGCGAAAACTGCTTGACAAGCCAAATTCAGATACTATTGGGTCGACTTTAACGGCTTGTTTCTTGTTGCTTTTTGCGATTTATAACGATTTTTGTGTGTAATTTAAGACTTTGTGCCCACAACGAAAGCGGTAAACGAGTATATTATAAAAGCGACCGGTTTTTCTCCCGTTTTTGTGTAGGAAAAATGACAACGTAGCGATCCGATGGTGTTTATCCAAAAGCGACAGTATTTTACTGAGATTCTAACGTCAATATAAAGGTTATTCCGTGAAAAGTCAAGACAACTATGGAATGAAAGTATAATTTTTCGAATTTGACATAAATATGAAAGAAAACAACAGTCAAAAATCACAAGAGAACGTCAAATGTTATTGATTCGTACGGAAAAATATGAACTATATATGGCTGTGCCTGTGGCTCGATAACATTCTGGAAGCAGCTTACATTTACAAGTTTAAAAAATGAAGGCCACATTACCTGAGTGAGCTGTATAATATCCTATTTCTTCAACAATAGTTTCATATTTCTTACGATTTTGGTGTTATATAGACTTTTGTAGCCTTGTTGGTTGTTTGTTTTTCCCATACAAACTTGGCAATAATACAAAGTCAAAGGTTTCCTTTTTCGATTGACTCCAGCATCTTTTGCTGGAGTCAATCGAAAATATCATGTTATATTTTCTCTGAAGTATTTTTTCAACTTTCAAGATCAGTTTTGTAGATATTATTTTCGAAAAAAGCCGTAATATTCACGAAAAAAAGCTGCCATAACCGACAGGAAAAAAAACATTTTGTCAATTTTCCCGCGTTTTTCCCCGTTTCCTAGGATACGAGGCCTCATCACGATTTATGAATAAGGTCTATGAAATTTTTGAAGTTTCTGTCTGTTTAAAAAAATTAAGTCGAGGCTATATGTGTATAATGCAGTAGTTCTTTTGGCACTTGTAATATAACAAACATTAATATAACAAACTTTGGTAAAATTGCGTTTTGCGACCCCTTTGACCACTTATCGGTCTCCCATTATTCAATTATGAATAATGAATTAATGATGAATTAAATAATGAATCATTCTCGGAAATGATGAATATAAATAACAAGTACCCTATTTACCCCGCATTTTGTCAGCGCTGGATTAAACTTTTCCTCGTTCGCCGAATGCAAAAACAAATTAGGACTTTGCTATATAGGGCCCGCCACTGCCCAGGACTTTTAGGCAGGACGGGTCAAGTCAATTTAGGTTGCCAGCAATGCTTTCAAGGTTGTCAACTGATTGTTTCGTGTAACACAGTTACTCAGCTGCCATTCAAAGGCTTTCAGGGAAAGTTTTCAAGGAAAGTTATCAGTTAGATAGTTTTATAATATAGCATTTGTAAATTCTGAACGCTGATTGGCTAAGAGCCGTGTTGATATATATAACTCAATGTCAACACGGAAACGTCGGAGAATTTCTTTCTTTATCTTTCTTTGTGCTATATTATAAACCAAATATAAAACATTTTTTCCCTATTGATATATAGTTATATCAACGCTCCTGGAAATTGGGAAAACTCGAAATTGGGTGAAAACACTACGCCTCCGTTCCACACAATTTCCACTCCTGTTGATATAACTGTATATCAACACGGACAATGTTTTACATTTGCTAAATCAACAATGAGCTTGCTGGTCTAGCTTTGTGATGACGTAGTGCCCTCAATATGCGGGGTAAATAGGGAGATAATTTTCGATGCGATGTGTCTGGCAATATGTCAATAAAATACAGAATCTTTGCAAATTATATATTACAGCGTGAGAATGTTTGTGCCCATTAATCGTATATGAAGCTTTTTTGTCGCATGCAGGGTTAGTGATGGGGTTTCATTCGGGCCAAGATCAGAAAGATAATATAGAAGAGGATGTTACCATTTTTTTGTATATTTTTATCGCCATTTGCATTTAGGAGTCATGAGCACATGGTCTATATGCTTAAATGTTTGCCAAGAGCATTTGAGAGATCTTTTTCTCAATCATCCATTAAACACCTGTAACTGTCCCAATTGCTTTTTAATCCAAATAATTCTTGAAAATATACAATGTCGAACCCTGAGCCTGCAATCCTCTGCATGCGGAGGCTTGCTGAGGCTCTGGGAAACACCGGCGAATTTTGTATGAAAATCAGTACATTTGGATCCAGTACTTCGCTTGACATTTATAAATAGACAATATTGCTGCCGTCAAACATAAATTATGCCGTTGTTTAAGCTTATTACTACTTTAATTCTTAAAAGAACACTTGCCATGGTTTTGAATTGCTGTAAGATACCTGTAGTGATTTATTTTAATTGTTTAATTTAATTACAGTAAACCATGGATTGTCGTGTTGCTAGCCTTGAGAGTAATGCCGATTTAGATATTTTCGTCGGAGAGTCTTGGTTCACCCTTCCTGGAGAGCTTGTTCAGACGTCAACTTGTATAATTTGTTTGCCATTAGTTTTGCCCGTCATCATTGATACAAATGCTTTCCCGGCATTTTCAAGCCCTATATCTCAAACGTTTCACGATTTTGTGGCTACTTCAAAGTAGCCGTATATATAAGGGTACGTAAATTTCGCGTGGTAGGACGATAGACAGATGTGGCAGAATATTAGCCGAAGTTATTACGAAGTCTCCGAGCATCAACGATTTGTACCATAAATGGACAGATACAACGTGCCGGACATATGAAGTAATTGTAAAGGAATGTTTCCGGAAACCTAGGAATTATTGTCATATGGAATTCTCAAGTTTGGTTGCTACCGATTTCCTCACGGCAAAATTTGCCGAACCAACGGTGCTTCGCACCGTTTCGGGCGCAAACGCGGGACAAGGGTATTAATTCCGCTCGGCTATTTTCACCCGGGAAAAGGAAAACATTAGCGAAGTGTAATGTTCATTACCTAATCACGGGGGAAGGGGGTGGCTATGGTTTATGCGATACATTGCAGGAAATCGTGAATTGCAAGGCAAGTTTGGTTTAAATGTTGACAGATTATTGGCCCAATATAAAACACACATTATATATATATATATATATATATATATATATATATATATATATATATATATATATATATATATATATATATATATATATATATAATGCAAAGCTCACTTCCCTTGTGGTCGTTTGAGCACTCTGGCCCCATTACGCTCTGCGCATGTCTGGATGCGTTGAGTCACCGTGTTGTACCAGATGCCTTGGTGAGAGCAAGTTCATGGGGTATAAATACGAGTGTCTCACGTATCTAGACGTGTACCAAGCTGCACTGACGAGGCGTTGAACGCCGAAACATGCATGTCTGCAGATTGTACTATTACGCTCCTTCACTTCGGTGTTGTTGAGCACTCCGCGGAGTTGTTAATGGGTGTCTATTAGCGATAATGCAAAGCTCACTTCCCTTGTGGTCGTTTGAGCACTCTGGCCCCATTACGCTCTGCGCATGTCTGGATGCGTTGAGTCACCGTGTTGTACCACATGCCTTAGTGAGAGCAAGTTCATGGGGTATAAATACGTGTGTCTCGCATATCTAGACGTGTACCAAACTGCACTGACGATGCGTTGAACGCCGAAACATGCATGTCTGCAGATTGTACTATATATACATATATATATATATATATATATATATATATATATATATATATATATATATATATATATATATATATATATATATATATATATATATATATATATATATATATATATATATATATATATATATATATAGTTAATCATCACGATATGGCATTTATAAATTTTATATATGTTAATCACCGTATAGGTAAGTACATTTTAGTGAACAGGAAAAGTTGAGACTGAGTCGGATTCGAACCGGCGACCTCTGGGTTACAAGCCCATCGCTCTACCAACTGAGCTATCAGCCCGATGGTATATTCGAACCCAACCAGTCACAACCATTTCTGCACACCCACATGGCCACTCGCCAAAGCCACGCCAAATTTGTATACCATTTCGACAGTAACATGTCTTCTTCAGCCGTATGTTAATCATCACGATATGGCATTTATAAATTTTATATATGTTAATCACCGTAGGTAAGTATATTTTAGTGAACAGGAAAAGTTGAGACTGAGTCGGATTCGAACCGGCGACCTCTGGGTTACAAGCCCATCGCTCTACCAACTGAG
>CACRXK020003735.1:0-34814 GCA_902702795.2 Paramuricea clavata | reverse complement strand
CTTTCCACAACTGCGGCCTTTTTGTCTGAGTAAGTAGAGAAAAACTCGATGTTATTTTTATTGAGCAAAGATTTTACATCTTTATTGTAGAACTCTGTGCCCTGATCAAACTGGGCGAATTTTGGGTATTTACCAAAACGATTATTAAATTGCTCTAAAATGTTACTGACTGCGTCCTTCATTGATGTCGCGTTTTTCCTATACACTGGTACTGTGAATGCGTACCTACTTAGTATTTCAATGGATGTGAGAATCCATCGGTATCCCTTGTTCTTGTCATCATATTTTGTCATATCAACTAAATCCATTTGTAACTGTTCACCTAAAGTTTGAACGTACGTCTGTCTGAACTTATGTTTCCTAAATACTTGTCTGTACCTAGTGTATGTGTCCTGCTCGTTTATCCATTTCTTAACCTGGTTTCTGGTTACTTTAAGTCCGTCTGATACTGCTCTAAGATATAGTTTCTCTGGTGTTTGGAATCCAGTCTTAGGACTGTAGTAAATATCTCGTAGTCCCTGTTCTTTCATAATATCATCGTCCATCTTATATTAACCAATGTAAGCTAACTACCGACTACGTTAGTAGACGCTACGCTGCGTAGCTAGTACTCAAGGTACATCTCGATAAGCACTTCACCTATATCAATAGGTTTCCCGTCTTGATCTGTCATGTAGAATACAAGTTCTGAGAAAGAACCCTTAATAACCGAAATCCTGCTTTCAACATCGATGTAGCTAACCACAGAGCCTAATAATGGTCTGTCAGTTGGGATTGTAATGCTTGTTATTACATCGCTATGTCTTCCCCAGGTGTTAACATTGAAGCTGTTATTAGCTAGATTGCAGTGTATATTTACACATCGTAGACCATTATTAAAGTCAACTTTGCTATCACTAGTTAGACTCCTTCCTTTTAGTAAGATCATTGGATTACTAAATCTATTAAAGCCAAGCATTGTTAAAAACCTGGTTTCTATTGTAACGTCTTGCTTTACAGCTTCTATTTGACATCCTGCCGTTTCAGGAAAATATGTTAGTTTAACACCGTGTCTCTCAAGTAATTTTCTCATACTATCAAATGTGTAGTAGCCCTTGTTGACAATCACATCGGATTCCCCGTCAGCTGTCTTTACCTTGATAATAGTTGTTGGTCCTGTTATATTGAAGTATTCCCAGAACACTGAAACTCTCTTTATGAAGACTGAATTATAATTACTCGTTAGAACCGAATTCTGTAGTGAAACGTTTGTATGCGAGCCCTGTAGTAAAATTGTGAACTTCATCTTAATAACATACGTTAGGTTATTAAGAATGATACCAGGTGGAGGAGACGTTGGGAAGTCGCCTTATAGGTCTTACCAAGATTATGAAAAAAAGTATGGAAAAGAAGATGAAAATGATGTTGATCCTATTGCTGGTAAAAAAGCTGAGGACGCTGAGAGGGCTAGGTTTGTTAGAAGGTATCCTAAGGCTGATATGAACAGGTTTAGGTTTGAAGCTATGACTACAAGTAGTGGTGATATTGGAGTTGTAACATGGTTTGTGGACTTAGATGGCATAACTTCATATGACATTAGGTATGGCGGCTTTCTGAATAATAAGGAGTTCACATCTTATCTTACTGGTACTAAGAAAATTATTATTCCTGCCCAGTTTATTCCAATGACTGATATGAAACAGCCCCCGTTAGAAGTACCAGGTGAAGTTGACGGGTGGCCTGCAATGTGGGCCTCCGGAAAGGGAACTGGATACGGGGTAAATTCTGATGACACGGTTGATGGTCACAGTTACTTTCCTAAAATAAGATGGTCTAAGGATGTTAACAATTTTAAGTTGTATGTTGACGCTACAAGCTTCTTTACTACAACAGGTGGTGCAGGTGGATTTCTACTTCCAAGTATATCAAGTCTTATTACCACTAAGGGTGTTGATGTAAAGTTTGATTATAACAAGCCGTATTTTGCTGCACTATGCGGGGCATATATTGCTACACATCTTAGTGGAATCACAACTAGTCATATGACTCCTAGTAATGATGTTTATCCTGTTATTACTAGTGTTATGGACTTTCATGTTTACTATACTATCAGGAAATTTGTGTACAACCCTGAGAGGCTGAAACCATATTTAAGTAGGTTGGGTCCTGTAAAGAGTCACATTCCAGTTGTTGGTAAGTGGGAAAATAAAACTGATACTTATAGAGTCACCTATGATAACGGACTTGAGTATGAAAAAGCAAGCTGGCTTAGGAAGAGAGGTAGTGATAGCAATCCAGTTAGGAACGTTGTTGCGTCCCCTATAAACTCAGTCAATGGATTTCTAATTAAGATAAAAATTAGTTATGAAGAAAGGGTTTCAGTAAGTCTGGTAGGTAAGTCTGACTATAGAAGGTTTATTGCTGTTAACAACCTGGTTGTTCCGAAGAATATTACTGAAACTGGGCTACTATTACTAAATGAGTCAGTGCAGGCGTTCTCGTATTCCGTACTAGGTGCACAAGCATCGACAAGAACTCCAATTGTAGGTGAGATGGGAAAGTCATTTTCTACCCAGGTGAAGTTCGGTAATATTGTTCACGATTGTGTTGTACAAGCGGATCCCGTTGTAACTCTATCTAATATGAGAACGGCTATCAGGGACACAAATGTTATACTTAATACAGCCATTACACCTGGAATAGTTCTGGTTCCATCCAGTCTAATCATTCTAAAGAACCCCGTTCCTGGATATAATAATATTCTTGTAAATGCTTCTTATAATATGAAGCGTGGAGTTAACACTAAGGTAAACTATGTTGGAGTTAAAAAGCCTGATCCTCCAAAGAAGCAACATCAAGACACTACACCAGTTCACCACCTTGATACTATTCACGGAACTAAAAAAGTTCCAGGAGGTTCTACAAGTACTAAGCCCAGGGGAGGTTCTACAGGTGCTAAGACTCAGGTTGTTCCTGTCACGGGGCATAGTGTGGTTAGTACTAATGAGTCTTCAGGAGTCAGTGCTATTGCTGGAGCTGGAATTGGTGCTATAGTCGTATTCATTCTAATGAAAGTTGTCCTGTAAACATTATGTATTCTATAAAATGGCTCTCTATAGAGGATACAATAAAGGAGTAAATAAAGTTGACCCATCAAGTGGTAGTGTGTTTGATAAGGATGGATTTACCATGAAAGGTGACATTGAGATGGATGGTAATGAGGTGAAAGGTCTGGGTGCACCTACAGATGATACTTCTGCGGTCACAAAAAACTGGGTAGATAATGAGATCATTAAACGGGCTGCTCTTACAATTCAACCTGTAGGGTTTACAATGACTGGGGATATTAACATGGGAGGTAATAAGATAACTAATCTTGATAATCCTACTAACCCAGGTGATGCTGTTAGTAAGAGGTGGGTTGAAGGTAGTCGTAGGCATATACATGTAAGCCTACCTGGACTTATTCTTACAAATAATCTCAATATGTCAACCAATGAAATAAAGGCTTTAGGTGATCCCACAACTGGAAAGTCTGCTGTTAGTAAGGACTGGGTAGTTGGAATGCTAAATAGACCTGTCACTGGACTCGATATTTCTGGTGATATTGATATGAAGGACCATGAGATTAAAAACTTAGCTGACCCCACTGAGGACCAGTCTGCTGTCACAAAAAAGTGGGCGGTTGATAATAACTTTGTTAAGAAAGGTGGAATAATGCAAGCAGATGTGTCCATGGGAGGTTGGAGACTATTTGACCTTACTGAGCCTAAAATTAGTAGTGAAGCTGTATCTAAAGGTTGGGTTGAGAGTAAGCTGTCTACAATCCCCAGTTCCTCAGGTTTTACAATGTCAGGTGATCTTCAAATGGGTGGACATGAAATTAAGAATGTTGGTAATCCCACTACTGACCAATCTGTTGTTACAAAAAGATGGTTTGACTTAAACAGGGGAACATTTCTAAGGCTAAGCGACTCTTTCCTAACACAGAGTGTAACCGGGCCTATTAGCTTCTCTAAGGCCCCTAAAAGTTTCTCAGATGGGTTAGATTCAGCCAGTCTTGTAAGATTTAGCCAGTTAGTTACCTATCTTAAACTAAACGGTCTAAGTGAAATGACTGGTAATCTTAAGATGGGTGGAAATGAAATTGAAAATATTGGTAATCCTAGTGTTGATACATCTGCTGTTTCCATGTGGTGGGTAAAAAATAATGTTGTCACACGTGCTGGTGGTTCTAGAAATAATATGACTGGTAACTTATGGATGAAAGGTAATAGAATACGTGAACTCGGAAATCCTGAGTATCTCACAGATGCTGTAAATAGAGGGTGGGTTGAAAATAAGATCTCTGGAGGTAGACGTAAACGTGAGACTTATAGTGGTATTACACTATCTGATGACCTTGGCATGAATAACAACGAAATAATAAAGTTAGGTGCTCCTACAACTGATAATTCTGCTGTGTCTAAGAAATGGGTCACGGATCATGTTAGTGTGAGTTCTACGAGTAGTAGTGGACTTACTATGAGCGGTAATATTGATATGGGTGGTAATAGTATTACGGGGCTAAATAGTGGCTCGGTTGGGGATTCTAGTGCAGTTTCTTATGTAACTATGAGCAATTGGTGTAAACAGTTCCTGAAACGTGATGGTGGTGTTTTAGCAAGCAATCTAGATGTTAACGATTTTGAGTTAACGAAAGTTGGTGACCCTACAACTGACGGTTCAGCTGTTAATAAGGGATGGGCGACTAATGAGTTCATGAGTAGTAGAGGTGGACTGGTAAAGGGTGATTTGGATATGGGAGATTCAAGTGGTATTCTAGATCTAAAGGATCCGGTAAACGATAAGGATGCTGTTAACAAACAATGGGTAGAAAGGAATTTCCTTAAACCTTCCACTGGACTTGTACAAGCAGTGGCTGATAAGAGATACGTAAGAATAAACCGTCATATTCACGCTGAGTGGATCTGGGGTTATCGTGGTGTTTCAGTTGCAGCAACAAGGTACTATGCTTACTGTCACGATCAGATTCCACCTTCATGGAGAACAGATCCTATTAATAATATGGCAGACCTCAACCTTGAGTCGATTACTATTAAATCAGACTTTCCAACCTTTTCAACCATTCTAAATATACCACTAGCTCTAATTCTATGGGCTACTGTATGGGAAAAACAATCTAATGGAAAATTTACCCAGGTTAAGAAGGAAATCGCCCTGAGGACAATAGACTTAAGAAGACTGTCACACACCTGGTTTAACGGAACTTACACAAGTGATGGAGGAAGTACAGCTTGCTACGTTTTCAAGGGTAATAGTATGTTCTATTTAGGAGACCAGGTTGAGTTGGTAGATAACACGCTAGCCTGGTGTATTATAGTTAAACCTGAACACTCAATGCCCACTGGATCGAGTATGGATATGTCCTTTTGCTGGTCACTTCGATATTCGGGGTCAGGTAGTTAACATGTGGTTTATTATAAGATAAGATGTCAGGGTGGAGGTCATGCTTCTCATGCTTAGGTAAGATTTGTGGTTGTCGTAAGAGTTCTGGTAAGAATGGAAAGGTTGGTGATATAAATTTCTCTGTATCAAATAATATTAACGTTGACGTCAACACACAGAACAACAAAGATGATTCAAGTAATGTGTTTGACCCTAAGAGCTTCGGCCCCTTGAGTATAATTAAATATGATAATAAAGATTTAAATAATAGATAAAAAATGAGGTAAAAAGACCACTGAAAAAATGGTCTAGAAAAAAATGGTCTAGAAAAATGAGCCCGCGTTCTTTGGGGAAAATTCGGGAAACCGCTGACCGGAAGTGGGGTGGGATCGCGGGCCGAAAGAGTGGTCTAGAAAAAATGGTCTAGAAAAATAGCCCAGAAAATAAAAAAAAAAGTGGTCTAGAACCCTCAGTTCCTATACTACTGCAATTGCTGATTTAATTGTTGATTTATTTTCGCATAAATAAATAACCTTCATGCTTTTTAATTTAAAAAATGATAATTCGATATATATATCTTTAGCCTTAAATATGCAATATAAATTTGACTTGGACAGTTATTATATTTATATACCTACTAGTAATTGTAACACATGAATGAACACATATATCAACTTTCTTTGCTCGTTTGTTAGCTATATATACGTGCAATGTTCCTATGATGATATGTTTAGGATAATTTAATATACATGCATGCGCATGCATTTTATACTATTACTACTGTAATATCTATAGATAATTATAGATTATATAATGCTCGGTATAGCAGTGGCGTCGGAGCGGCTCTAAAAGTGGGAGGGGGGGGGGGGAGACACACTTAGCCCCCGCCCAAGGCGGGTGACATTCTAGGGGAGTCTCTGAAATGCCATTTCAAGTTTAGGAAGGACATTTACACGTTTCTAAAGATAACAAAATGTCATAAAAAATCTCAAATTGTTATTTCTACACGCATAACTGAAATAATATCTTTAACTTTGTGGTTTATTATTGACTATTGTTAAAAAGTGGGGGGGGGCAAAGACATTTAGGTTCCCAACTAAAAAAGTGAGGGGGCGCCCCCACCCCCGCTTCCGACGCGATAATCACCTAAGCGATTTTCGAAATGGCGATTTTCGAACTGTTTTGTCAATTAAATGATGAAGATTTGTGTATTTTGTTTTCCAAATAATCACCTATGAAATCAGTATACTAAAACAATTTCACAATCAGTATACAAAACAATACACCTCAGGCTTGGTGATTATCGTGAAAAAAACTTCGACTTTGTCTTGGTTTTTATTAACCGATAATCAGCTCGCCTTCTGCGAATAATTGTTAATTATCACAACACACCTCGTGTATCGTTGAGTGATCAATAATAGTTTGATTGCATTAACGAATAAATTATGATATATTTGATCGAGCGTGTTGGACCCGCGTGTTGGGGAATGAACACGTTTCTTCAACTTAAATGACGTGCATAGGCTACCAGGATTGAATTGATTAAAATCCCCGAGCAAAATAATCAGTCCAGAGTTTGGATAGGTGTTTACGGCTTTGTCAAGGTTTTGGTATACAGATATTTCAATTAGGGTTGACCCCGGACAAAGCGGAAGTCGAATACAAGCGCGAAATGCTTGTTGGGTTAATTGACTTTTCCACTTGGTAGTCAATTTATCCCGGGCGTTCTGTGACCCCCGTCCGCGATCAATCTGATCATGTCAGCGGCTCAGCATTTAGCATTAATTAATACAATTCGAATTTGCGCGCGAATTATTAATTAAATATATTATTTTAATTGAATATAATACACTTAAAAAACAAACGTGACCCTAACTCTAATCTATAAAGGCAATCTTAGGAAAAATTGTAAAGAAAAAAATATGAGAACGAAAAAGAAAACATTTGCCGTTGCCGGAATCGAACCACCAATTAGCTATAGCAACATGTTAGATCGCACGCAACTCCCTAGACAAACACGCCATCGGCACTCGGGATATACAAATGCAGAAAATCTAAATATATAGTGGTCACATATATAAATAAAACGATCCGCTCACATTTAATAGTATAAAATGTTGTGATGGTATGGCATTTATTGTTTTTCTAGACACGTTAAGGACCTCAAATTTCAGAGAGGTTAGTTTGTGAATTTTCTCAGAGGATGTATTAATTTGCATGTACATGGGAATGTATTTTTAAACAAAATAAACTAGTGTGAACCAGTCATATTTGTTCTTTAATGGTAAATACTTCAGTATAAACCAGTCATATTTGTTGTTCTTTGATGGTATGGGAATGATGGTCCATGTATCTGGAAATTATTCCACTTTCTAAAGTTGTAAAATTCCTTTGGAATTTTGAGTAAAACCCTCGGTAAAGCCTTCGGACTTCGGGCGATGTTATTTAAGTAATTTACTAGATGCCGCTGACATGATCTAATATGATCGCGGACGGAGGTCACAGAACGCACGGGATAAATTAACTACCTTTCCGCTTTGCTTGGGGACAACCTTAATTGAACAAGACGCTCTATGGAGCGTTAACTCGCTGGGGTATACAACTGACGCACATTACTGTTTTAAAAGATCTAAAAGCAGATTTGCACTGCTGCGTTATTCGTACGCACGTACACGCACCACTGATCTACTATTAGATCAGTGACACGCACGTAAACTTTGAATCCTTTAATTTTTAAATACTTTACTAATAAGTTAACAAATTCATACTAAAACTTGCGGAGCAGTAAATTCTGTTGCTTTATTTATTTGGTTGTTTTACAGATTTAAAGTTTTACGTGCGTATATTAAGCCTGGTGTGGAAATCAAGCCTGGCCCCGAGCTAAGGGGAAACTCCCGGCGTTTATGCCACAAATAAAATTATATTTTATAGTACACTACATTTACATCGGCCGCCAGCTTAAAACGTTCAAAATAAAATATTTTGGGGCCTTTGGGCTCAAAATATTATCAAAATGAAGAAAGAAGTGAGACGAATCCACTGGTGTACGGCCGAAAAAGAGAAAAACAATGATACCAAAGTTATCAAGGATCAAACGTACTGCATCTTTTATAATTTGAGTGATTGTCAACAAATAATACAATTTCGCTTGGCTTTCAAAGACAAAGTCAAAGGCCATAAATCGCTAGAATACTGTTGCCAGTTGTTTAGTAATACATTTGACATCCGTAGGTACAATTTCTCATCCGTAAGTACAATTTCTTACGCTGAATCGAACGGTGGTACTTTTATTCTTATTGCGCCATTAATTAGGCAATACAAATACAAGTCAAGGACAAACGTACTGCGATTGATTTGATGTAAACAATACAATTTCGCTTGATTTTCAAAGGCCATAAATCGCTAAAATACTGATGTTTAGTAATACATTTGACATCCGTAAGTACACCTTCTTACGCTGAATCGAACGGTGGTATTTTTATCCTTATTGCGCCATTAAGAGGCACTACAAATACAATATACTAATTATTTCACACTGAGTACACTACAGATAGTTTTCACGGACTGTTGTTCGATAAATTTCATATTGATATGACACCAATATGCTTCTCATAAAGTAGTTATAACTTAAACTGCACAACGTAGTTTAAATAACCTTTTACCTTGAAATTGTCTTTGGCTCGTTTTAATATTCAGATTCAGTATATTTATATGATCGTGCACGGGAATTCAACGATCCAAATTTCGGATCTTCAGAGTCGTGCATCAAGAAAAACGCATTAAATAAACTAGCATGAATGTCCAGAGTTCCAAATCCATAGAAAACATGTGCAATTCAGCCAAAATTTTCACAAAATGGGGCCCGGAATTGTTTGAAACATTTTGCCCACTCCACGAAAGGCCCCGCCATTTTGAAAAGGATCAAGCAGCTCATTAATATTCTATTTTGTGGCTATCGACGATCCAAGAAAAATGCAAGCCGAAACCTATACTCGTCTGGGGCACAGAGTGCCCCAGCGAGTAAATAGCTGTGTATGATTCCTCAGCAAGTAATCGTCGTTTCCAGGGGGATGGTAAATTGTAGCTATTATAATTGAATTAATTCGTCTGGGAAGGCGATTAGGTTTAAGTAAAGGGACGGACCATTAGAAAAAACATGCAACAGGAACGTTTAAAAAAAAATTGCAAACAGAACAAGGGGGGGAGGACATGGCCAAATACTCTTTCTAATGATCTGGAGATTTTCAATTTTCGTAACCACATTAAACTGTAAGTAACAATACTTATCTTTATTTGCTTTTCTGAAACTTTCACCTCTGTTCATATTAAATAATTTTGTGTTTTTAATTTAAATCAAGGACCACACAAGAGGTTTTTGATAATACTTTTATTTTAGCTACGTTTCGGATAGTAAACTATCCAAAACGTAGCTAAAATAAAAGTATTATCCAAAACCTCTTGTATGATCCTTGATTTAAATTAAAAACACAAAATTACTTATCTTTATTGTTAGGCAATACTAAAATATTGAACTAATAGTGGGAAGGAAAGACTTTAAGAATGCCATTTCGGTTATTACTTATCACATTTGTTGGCTAAAACGACTCCCTGAATTTCGTCAAGCTTGTTGACCATATATCTCGCATTACTAAGAATGAATTTTAAGAACGAATTAATACGACAGTTTCGAATACGTAGGAATCGAAATTAATTGGCTATCACGTCGACCATAATGTATTTATCTCGTGTCTTTACTCTTTCGATATGTTATTCGTATTGGTATTGTACTAGCCATCATACATACGTTGAGAAATTTCTCCATATGGGCCATGGCTTACAGCGAATTACATGTTTTGGCCAGAAGTTTTCCTCAAGTACGTCTGAACTAGAAGCCAAAGGAATAGAAATCTTGGCCGAGATTGTGCCTCTACGTTTACTTCGGAGAGTGGAAATACTGATTATTTGGGGTTACATTTCTAGTGTTAAGGTATGAGTAGATTTGACCTTTATATTAACAGATTTAGCGATGTGCAAAAGGAAGAATTGTTTGCATTTTGCTCTCTTTTTACGCTCAACCCCAATGAAACCCTCTTCTGAATTGTTGGATAAAGTTGCTTAATATATGAATCTCTTTTTGCTTTGGTACTAGAGGGTAATGAATTCCCAATAGATTTTTCATTGTGGGGAGAGTTATTTTCATTCAAGCGGGTTTATTAGTGCAGGATTTAATTTTAGGGCATCTGCGAGTTGGACTTTTGTTGACTGTTCATATGTGTTGGGTCAATAATTGACGCATTGAGATTTATACTAAGGTTTTCGTTATAACTTAAATCAAAAGCGTTTTCTTTTAAGAGGGGGTGCATTCTTCTATATTGTTTCACTTCAAATCATTAATTGTGTCAAGACAAAGGGTCTTTGGAGTTGGTGAGTATGCATGCATGTGATCGGGTTGCTTGACGTCATCTAAAAGGCCTTCTCCGTTCACTAATATCGTTGTTACAAAAATCCTCCTTCCTTTTTTGCAACTGAGAAATAGATTCGTAGTTAGTAAGCTGCCTTGTTTTAAGATTTGCAATATCATCTATATAGCAGTTTCCACTATTATATATAAATATTAACCAAAGAATTAGATATTTTAGAGTCACTGAGCCCTTTGCCGTTATTTGAACTCAAACAATCAACTGAAATAGATAAAATTGTTTAATCATTATCTTGAAGACTAATTAAAGGACTCGCGAAACTTTGTTGTGGCGAAGTCAGAGGATAGTAGTTCGCTACATTTTTAGTCGGAAACAGCACAAGCGATAGTAGCAAACTATACATTTTTTGACCAGTATAGCAGACGTATAGTTGTAGAAGACTATTGTACAGTTTTTCGAAATATAGCATGTAGCGAACTACAAATTGTCAAATATTTTGTAGTCAACCCACTCTTGTTTAATGGAGGAAGACAAGTACGAGTTTGAATATTAATAGCTATACAGCGTCTTGCCATAATGCCATTCTTAGAACTTCATGTATACAAGTACGTACAATCGTACTGACCTATACCAAACGCTACTGTTAGTAGATAGTACCTAAGACAACAACAACATAAAACTGACAAAACACTTACGTAGAGGCCCATAAAACCAACACTTGCTTCGCCAGGGTTTATTCCAAACAGTTTGCTCATTGCTATACAACCGCATATGAAAGAAGTTGTGGTCAATACTAACATAACACAACCGATTGTGATTAAAAAATAAGCTCCATGGTTTGATAAAGCCATCTTAGCTTAGTGTGTGTGTTATCTTAAAGCTTTTGACAAAGCTGTTGCTTTAAAGAGTACGTTTCAGATATTGTTTTCAAATAACACAGGAAGTCGATTTACCTGTTACCGTGTTACGTATAACTGAGTGAGTGTAGGCTAAAAGGCGGATACGGACGGAAAGACGTATACGACCGCGGACAAATGCCATGTTCACATGAACCCAGGTCTACATATAGATACGGTATCTATTTAACAAATAGATTACATTTAACCGTTGTCACAGTTATAGTTATAGAACAAAGTATGACTTCATATGTGGTAAGAACAAAAAGTGTCCACGAGCCATACATATGACGTCATACTGTGTATCTATAACTGAACAGACAACGGGAAAATGGGAAAGTGTCCACGGGAAAGTGTCCACGAGAAAGTGTCCATGAGCCTTACATATGACGTCATACTGTGTATTTATAACTGAACAGACAACGGGAAAATGTAATCTATTTGTTTTATATAATAAAATTGAAAAATTTCCCGAATTAAACTTTATTTTTATTCCCCTAAACATTTGGAAGTCGAAATTTTGCAAATATCACGCGTTCATCAACGAAATGCTATTGGCTCGCTTAAGTCACGTGCTGAATTTTGATTGACTAAGCTTAGAATGCGCTAGACGGTAATAAATAAGAAAAAACTAAAAATTTATCAAAACAGTGAGAAAACATTGTTTTAAAGAAATAAAAACGTGTGATAAAAAGGTAATTATTTTGTTCTGAGTGACTATGCATGGTACGATGGCCGAGAAGGGACTTCCGAGTTTCCGAGATTCCGAGTTTCCGAGATTCCGAGTTTCCGAGATTCCGAGTTTCCGAGATTCCGAGTTTCCGAGTTTCGGAGTTTCCGAGATTTCGAGTTTCTGAGATTGGACGTTTCTCAGCGGGATTTGGAGTTTTGGAAATAGTTACCTTCTGAAGACAGTGGTGTACGAGATTAATTAATAATATAATTTATAATATAACATTTGTAAATTCTGAACGCTGATTGGCTAAGAGCCGTGTTGATATAACTCAATGTCAACACGGGAAATTTTCCGCCGCTTGTAAACACGGAAATTTTTCGTATCTTTCGGGCTTTTGACATTGCAATATTATAAAAAAAATATAAAACATTTTTTCCGTATTGATATATAGTTATATCAACACTCGTGGAAATTGGGAAAACTCGAAATTGTGTGAAAACATTCCGCCCTTCGGGCGTCGTGTTTCCACACAATTTCTCGTTTTCCCAATTTCCACTGGTGTTGATATAACTGTATATCAACACGGAAAATGTTTTATATTTGTTAAATAATATATAAAATACAGTATGATAATAGTAATAAGAATACGGTAAGTGCAAAATAGCAATCAGTAATGTACTTAATTAGACCGTAATACAACTTGGTATTAATTGTTATCATGACATGGTAAAGCATGTCAACTAATGCGGGGAACATTGAATTTAAAAAAAATATTATTGGAGATATTAAGGAACTACATGTGATTAGCCCGAACTGTTAATTGAAGCTAGATTAATTTAAAATGTCAATTATATGTCAATTATATGTCCAATAAATTGTGCAATAAAAATATTATAATGAATTTCTCTTTTATCGCAGGTATCTCATCCTATATTAGCATTTTTTATGGTACATGGGTGTTTTGGTGTCCTGCCAAACTATAAGACACCCCAGCACTACCACTGGTCAACCCTGCTATGGAAAAGACGATTTAATAAGACATTATTTTCAACAAGGTTATTCCAATAATGAAATAGCTGTCTTTCTGGCTCTACATCATGGAATTGTTTTGTGTGTGCGCACGATCAAACGAATATTAAAAAGACTAAATTTAAAAAGAGCGAGTAAAAGGAATCATTCATCGGTGGCCGTCAATCATACACGCTATTTTGCGAGAACTGGATAGTTCATCCTGATCGTTTTGGGGCTACAGGCAATTAACACAACGCCTGAGACGAAAATACATTTTGAATGTGACTCGAGACATTGTTATGACCTATATTCCGTGTTATTGATCCAGTAGGCGTTGATCAGAGAAGAAGTAGGAGACTGAGGAGACGAAAATACACAAGTCCTGGACCAAAGTTTCTTTGGCATATAGATGGTTGGGACAAGTTAGCTCCATTTGGATTTTATATTCACGGTGCAATCGATGGTTATTCCAGGCGCATAATGTTGTTGGAGGTTGGCTCCACAAACAAGAATCCGAGATTCATTGCTTGGCATTACTTAGACAAAGTTCAACCATTAGGAGGGGTTCCAAGACTAGTAAGAAGCAGTAAAGGAACAGAAAATGTCGTAGTTCGTGACTTACAACAACTCTTTAGATGCGATAACGAGGACAATCTGCAGGGTCAAAAAGTTGTATCCAAGGAAAAAGCAGTAGTAATCAACATATTGAATCATGGTGGTCTAAGCTTCGGAATGGTGGAGGAGGGTGATGGATGAACTTCGTGACTCAGGCATCAACATTGACGATCCAGTTTTAAGCGAATGCCTAAAATTCCTTTTCATGCCGATACTGCGTAAAGAGTTATTCCTCGTTGCTGAACTATGGAATACACACACCATTCAATCTCAACCTGAATTAAATTCAGGGAAGCCTAATGTGCTTTTTTCACGCCTGAGATAGATAACAAAAGAAACTACCTTATATCCATGTCAACACAGAAGATATTACTATTTGTAGGGAAATGTACACGGAAAATTGTCCCGACTATGACCCAAACGTGGAGGAATTGATTAGACTTTATCAATACCGAATTTTATCCCTCCTGCTGATGTGAACGACGCATTGAAACTATTTTCTGACATTGTTCAATTGGTAAACGACTGTTAACAAAATTGATAAAGGTGTGAAATCGGGTTTTATTAATTTAGTTAATTGTATTAGGTAGACGTACTTGTGCACTCCACGCACAAATGTAAATAGAGGAGTCATAGTGCTATATGAAAGTGTGGCTCAAATTGATATTTTTAATAAAAGTGATTTATGAAACTTTTAGCTGATACCATGGTGCCTTTCAGGCACTTCATCCTCTAATCAACATTCTTAAAATGGTTGCACAAAAAAAAGTGGACAGAGACAAAACTAATTGTTGAATATTGTTAGCGCAATATATAGCGCTGTTCATGAAGAACACTATACAGAATCAAATATATTTATTATACAAATACCTCGACCTGATGAGTGGTGTTATTGCTTTTCAAATTCGAGATCACACACGTCTATATCTAGGTATATCACATCAGTTTGTTTGCCAATTGCCAGAATCTAGTAACGAGCCGGTGTATTGCTGAACGTTTCTCCGGTGCTTTTGAATTGGTGTGCGAGTTTCCTGCAGGACCGACAGCAACGAGTTAAATTGCGAAAATGTTTATTGTCGTAAGTAGCCTATATATTCCACGTAATCAACGATTTGCTGTTAATCGACAATTTTACTTCTGCATGTGCAGACAATTGCTGCATTTCAATGAAGCTATTTGCTAGTAATATTCAAACACCGCCCAGCGAAATAAATCAAATAAAGATCGCGCGTAATTCACAGCTCTCATCAGAAGACATATCTCTACTACAGCGCAGAGGACTTCTAGTAAACCATAATGCTCATAAATATGCATTTCTGAGTGGTTGATGTGACAAATAACCGGGATAACCGCAATACGTAATTCGTTAAAATACATAAATATGGTATATATACAATATATTTTCATTTTAGACTCGTGTTAACAGTACCAGTGGACACTAAATTTAGCTTGCTCCTTTTGGACAAGATGTTCTGAAAATTGTCTTACCTTGTAAGTTGGTTGCCTCAAATTGTCTTTAAGGTCTTTAACTGAGGTGGTCCTCCATCGAATATACTGTATATTACTTTTTAAATTTATCATTTCTCGACATCTCTGTGTTAAATTAAGATAAATTATGAAATATACTAACACCAACCCAAAGAATACTTAGAATCATACATTATTCAGAACGAATCGACTGCTATACATTTGCTCTGACAAACGTCGGTACTTTGGAAGGCCGCCTTAACAGCACATAAAAACACATTATAATAAACACTAACGAATTCAGATTCATTTGATGACTAATAAAGCGCTACCAGTATAATTTTGGACATCCTCCGAGGTAATAATTAATAGGAAACAGCATATACTATTAAGACGCCGGTTTTGAAGATTGTTCAACTTTTGAAAATAAAAAATTCCGATGGGTGGGGAACCACTTTAGCGAACCACAAGTTTGGATTATAAAATTTGGTTTAATTGAAGTTTGGTTTAATTGAAGTTATCTATTGAATATTGTTAACGTTTTCTTGTGGATTAAAGGACCAAAAGTATTATTTAAACTATTTTTATCTTTTTGCCTATACCTTCTATGGTGATGCTTGTGATGTTACTGTGTTACTTTTACATGCTTCATGGTGGGGTTAACACGAGCGTCGAATATTTTCAATGACTCGAGTTAAGCCCCTCGATCTTTTTTCACGGGACCGAACTTTCCAAGTTGTGTTTCGTTCTTCGAGTTTTGCCTTGACGAAAATAGGTGTGGTCCGGGGCTTGACTCGAAAATGGCTTCAGTCGATGATTATCTACCTCATCGTCAAAATATGTAGTTTAATTTCGTGCAGTAGCGTAGCTAGCCCGACGATTTAGTCCCGCTATATGCAAATATTTTTTTTTCCGGTATTGACTGTGAAAACAATCAATTTCTAAAGAAATGAATAACGATAATAATTTTGAATTTCCGTTATTAGCGGGACTAAATTGTCGGGCTGGCTACGCCAGTACAACTGTATCGGACTGTACAACTTTATTTTCAGATAATGCGGCATTGTTCGATATCATCATAGTGAGGCTTCAATAATGTTATGATATTGTTACTTCCACTTCTTCAGCAATATCAATGGTGACATCACTATTTGTGTCATCACATACGGTAGTACATGCTTTTTCACATGGTTTTGTGACGTCATCTAATGACTGAAGTTCTTCACGTGAATAATGTTCAATGATAACACAGGCTATGCAGTTCGCCCAAATGTTGGTAGGTGTGGCGAAGCGATCTCTATAAAGTAAAAAATGTTACCACTAATTAAAATTATATAGTTTGGGCAATTTAGAACGGTCAACTGAGACAGATTTGTATGAAATACTTTTGTTGGTATTGCAGCGCTTTCAAATTATTGCATTTTTTGAAAGTGGTTTTTATATGAAGATCTTCAACACATGAGATGTACATATGCAACAACCTAGCTGTCTTCAGTTAAGCTGAAGTAAAAGTACAGTTCGCTTTGGCCATGTTACCGTTACATCCATGTTCTCTCCTCCGCACGGCGGCAAATTTTTAAAAGCTGGCCAGTTATATTAAGCCCGGCGCACACTAGTGCAAGTTGCACGCACACTTGTCATTCGTGACCAATTACGTGTCGTGTGACCAGTCACGAATGACAAGTGTGCGTGCAACTTGCACTAGCGTACGCCGGGCTTAAAGCCTGGTTCACACTGGTCGTAATTTATCGGCGATCTATTGTATTCTTTTCCGACAGACAAAGCATTTTACACACCAATAATCACAGACAATGGATATCCCCGATTCTTACGACCAGTGTGAACCAGGCATAAGGGACTTTAAAATAGCAGATACCGACTACGGCAACGGTTGGACGTGAGTGATTTTATAATATATGGACTGGGACGAATACGCTTGAATGGCGCGAAATTTCAGGTTTCGGTTTTGGTCCGTTGATGTTTTAAAATACGAAATTTGTCTATGGTTAACAAGTAAAAGTTGTTAAAAATGGCACTTCAAGAAGTTCTTGATGCCCTGGTTTATGGATTTGTAGGCCGTTTGCTGTGACCTCGAAAAGTGCCTAGAAAACGATTTTCATTTCACCTGTCTTGGAACTGAAATATTGTTACGGGAACTAACACTTTCGAACACGATGAGTTAAATCCGAAAAGTTCCAGACCTATAAACCTGCATTTTCTCACAAACTGCAAATTTATCTTCACTAATTTCACGACAACTTTTTCCATTTTTCAACGACACGGATCGATGACGACAAACGATCATCTCACTCAAAGGATCAATTTCAATTAACCAGTCTTCTTTTTAACAAAAGACCGGTTTTGCTCGAATCATTTTGAGTTATGTTATATTATGCGTGTTGGACGTAAACAACATATCTTGTCTACAACTTTGGGAAGGTACAGATAAAGCTTTCTGAAATCCTCAATTCTGGCTCTATCTCTATAAAATTACAAGGACGTTAATGCTTAGTTTTTTGGCTATGCTCTGGGCTGAGAAATAATACTTTACATGCGATCAAAATGTTTTATACAACGATGTGAAACGGTAATATTATGAAATGGGTCAGCATGATTTAAATTTCCAACACAATTTTTGAGACGTAATTCGAGAGGTAACTTATCATTGCATTTGAACTATATTATATTAGTTGGTGTTATTCTGTGCGATTAGCGAGTATTATCGGAAAGAGGGTTTCATTATTAGTCTAGGACCTGTATATGAGTTTGTATGCGATTCATTTAGGACAGGTAATCTCAACTGTTTTAGGGTAAAATGACCATGGCGGTCAACATGGCATATGTGCGAAAACCTGAATCCGGGACGAAAGTTCTGAAAATGACCCCGCCCTGAAACGGCAGTGTCGACATAGCTCTAACTTCCAAAAAGGAAAAGCGATAGCCTTTCTGAAGTGCTTATAGTGTTTAGAAGGGTTGCTTTTAGGGGTGGTCATTGAAGGAAAAATTTGTCTAAGTATAATATTTTACCAGAAAATGACTATGCACCACCCCAGGTAAATTGCTGATTATGCACAAAAAAACTAATATGCCTGGCAGAAATTTAATATTCTTATTTCCTAAAAAAAATTATTATGGGGTGAAAAACTATGCTTAATTTAATATAAATATTGTTGATTTCATAAGGATTGTCATTATTTTCTTTAAATATAATACATTTTATTTCACTTACCCCCCACGAAAACACGATTTCAGCCATATTTTGCCGTCTTGTTTGCTTTTTATCGCCGAATCTCGCAAATATCATCCAGTTATTGTACTTTTACATAATTATAAATGGCTGAAGAAGATTTCAAAGAAGGTTTCATCCACTTTTGTAACAGTGCAGTGTATTTTATCTTCGATATTGTGTCCTTCGATATTTCGTTAAATTGCCGCCATTTTAATGGCTCGCCGCTTCTCTGCCCGATAAATGCCACTTCTTCGTTTTCATATGTATTTAGATTACATTATCCAAGAGTACTTCCTTGTAGAATAGTACCAATCCAAAAATTGAAAATGTTATTGGTACTTGGGAGGAAAAAACCTCTCATAATAGTTGTCCTGTTTGAATTCAAAAGAAATAATTTAAAAGTCACGCGCAAGTTCGCGAAAAGACCTCGTGGGTTACATAACAGGGGGGAGTGAATATTTTCACGAAACGTTTGTTCGCCACCACAGCAACCCAGCAGCAATCTAACTAATTTAAAAATGTATTATATTTTTTGTATTTTTATAATTGATACGCAAATATTTATTGCTTTTATCAAAAATCATAAATATACAATAAATATAATGTACTTAGTTAAGGTTGCTGTGGCCTGTGGTGGCGAACAAACGTTTCGTGAAAATATTCACTCCCCCTGTTACGTAACCCACGAGGTCTTTTCGCGAACTTGCGCTTGACTTTTAAATTATTTCTTTTGAATTCAAACAGGACAACTATTATGGGAGGTTTTTTCCTCCCAAGTACCAATGACATTTTCAATTTTTGGATTGGTACTATTCTACAATGAAGTACTCTTGGATAATGTAATCTAAATACATATGAAAACGAAGAAGTGGCATTTATCGGGCAGAGAAGCGGCGAGCCATTAAAATGGCAGCAATTTAACGAAATATCGAAGGACACAATATCGAAGATAAAATACACTGCACTGTTACAAAAGTGGATGAAACCTTCTTTGAAATCTTCTTCAGCCATTTATAATTATGTAAAAGTACAATAACTGGATGATATTTGCGAGATTCGGCGATAAAAAGCAAACAAGACGGCAAAATATGGCTGAAATCGTGTTTTCTTGGGGGTAAGTGAAATAAAATGTATTATATTTAAAGAAAACAATGACAATCCTTATGAAATCAACAATATTTATATTAAATTAAGCATAGTTTTTCACCCCATAATAATTTTTTTTAGGAAATAAGAATATTAAATTTCTGCCAGGCATATTAGTTATTTTGTGCATAATCAGCAATTTACCTGGGGTGGTGCATAGTCATTTTCTGGTAAAATATTATACTTAGACAAATTTTTCCTTCAATGACCACCCCTAAAAGCAACCCTTCTAAACACTATAAGCACTTCAGAAAGGCTATCGCTTTTCCTTTTTGGAAGTTAGATCTATGTCGACACTGCCGTTTCAGGGCGGGGTCATTTTCAGGACTTTCGTCCTGGAATCAGGTTTTCGCACATATGCCATGTTGACCGCCATGGTCATTTTACCCTAAAACAGTTGAGATTACCTGTCCTAAATGAATCGCATACAAACTCATATACAGGTCCTAGACTATATACTGCAAGAGGACCATTGACCTTTGTTATGTGAACCTTTCAACTTTGGTTATTAAGATTAGGATGCGCACGCACCTATGGACAATGCACAATGAACAATGAACAATGCACATTGTCTTATGTAAATAGATATCGATACGCACATTCATTCGCGAGAATTGGAATCAACATAGCACGCACTGGGGAAACATTAAAAGATATTAAGAAAGATATACGTATTGAAGTTTTACTTGTTGTGGATCTAATCAAGCTGTCCCCCTAACGGCCTCGACGATCCCGCGTGTTGCTATATAATAACAACGAATAAAGAGGTCGTTTTACATTGGCGGAAGATGCGGGCACAATGGCAGATTATTTGGTTGTGAACCAGAGGTCATGAACTGTGAACTGTGAACTCCGAATTGTGAACCCTGAACTGTGACGAAGGATTGACGATCTAATCTAAATATATATAAAGCGAGCCAGTAGGCAGTACGGATACTCCATTATTCATGCTAAAGGAATGACTCAGGTACGCGTCATTTACGACCTTGTTTGTTTGTTTGGCTAGTTGGCAATAAATAGGCAAGGAAACGCTTGTTGTGTCAATACATTTCCTTCTTTCGTTAATGATCTGTAAGACTGTATCTGTAATCTGTAGCGAGACTAGCGAGTGCGAGCTGTGTAGCGTAAATATATTTTTTTTGTATTTTGTTGATATATAGTTTGTGTCGTTAACTGTAGTATTTGTAGACATTATATGACGTACCATATTCGAATTAGTATCATAGCTATATATATATTCTTGTTTACCGTGTCATTTACAGCTGTTCCTGAATCGTTGATACCATTTCAAATTTGACAATTCAAGTACCCTGACTGTGCCTATATTGTTGATAACTTGGCTTATGATGTAATATTTGGTGCAGATCTCTTGACGCATTGTCAATCTGTTATCAACTCTGACACTGGAGAATTGCAGGTACCACCTCCTACGGACACACCCTGTAGTGATATATTGTTACGTCATGTAACATAAATATAAGGACACAAGAACACGTGATAACATTATGCAGGCTTATATAAAAACATGGCGAAAGGCCCAATATAGTTTTGTAAACTTATTCTTTGTAATCGTTGATATTATATGGCAATCCTAATAAACTAAATACGAAACACAAGATGGTGTCAAAGAGTGGGATCTGATCAACAGTCCACAAGGAAAAGAAACGTAAATCAGACTTGGTAAGTCAAAATATTTCGTTCAATACGAACAGACATTTACTTGCAAGTATTCGAACGATATTAAATAAACGTAAAGAGACATGGCCACTGGGTTTACCCCACCAACAATGAACTGGAATGCTTCAGACATTCCAGACGAGTTTAATTCCTTTAAGCAATATTGCAACCTTGTATTTGATGGGCCATTTCTAAAGAAAACAGAAAAGGAAAAAGCATCTTATATTTTACTATGGATTGGGCGACAGGGAGTCGATATTTACAACAGCTTTGTATGGGAGAACGAACAGGACAAAGTGAAGCCCAAAGCCATATGGGAGAAATATGGGAAACACCTCGCGCCAAGAAGTAACTATAGGCTAGCACGATTTCAATTACAACAATTGAGACAAGAACCAAACGAAAACATTGACGATTTTATGACCAGATGCAGAAACCAGGCAGCAAAATGTAAATTTCGAGATCAACAAGAAACGAATGAAAGATTAATTGAACAATTAGTGATTGGAACAAGACATAAGAAAGCACAAGAAAAAATACTCGAAAAAGATGAAAATCTGAGCTTAGACGAAGCAATAGATTATGCCAGAACATATGAAGCTACCATAGCTCATGTCGCTCAATTAAATAAAACAAGTGAAATTCAGAAATCCGTACATGCACTATCAAAATTCGCAAAGCCTAAACAAAAATGCCAGAACTGCGGAACTGAGCATGAAGCTAGAAAATGCCCAGCCTACGGGACAAGCTGTAACTTTTGCTCAAAGCCAAACCATTGGGCAAAAATGTGTCGCAAGAAAATAAACAAAACACCCCACTACCAAGCTAGACCAGGAAGCCAAAATCCCAATGAGGGCAAACAAACTAGATACAGCCAAGGTCAAAGTCGAAACAGTAATAGGCGGATCCATGATTTGAATGTAAACAACGAGTCAAGTGATGAATTCGATACACTAGTTTTTGACACGATCACAGTTGACAGTATTACACCTGACTCAAACAGCCAAACCAAAGATGAAGCACTAGTCATGATCAACATCGAGCTGCCAAATAATACCCATAACACACAATTGAGAGCTAAAGTTGACACAGGTGCTCAAGCAAACATCCTACCACTAAGATTATACCGTAGCATGTTCCCAGCGAATATCAGCTATGATGGTAAACCCAAGATAAGTGCAGTTAAAAAGTCCACGACCACCCTTACAGCATACGGGGGTACTCCAATTCCACAATTTGGTACATGCGAAATAAAGTGCTCATACAAGAACAACAGCACAAGCGCTACATTCTATGTGACTGATGTACACAGTAGAGCAATTATTGGATTACCAACTGCACTAGATCTTCACTTGATTACGTTGAACTGTTCAGTAGAGAAATCGCAAGTACAAGAGACCTCGCCTACTAAGGACACGGCAAAGCTTAAACCAAGCACTTGCATAGATAATAAATCTCACCTGATTGCACAATACCCAAATTGTTTCAATGGGATTGGCAAATTCCAAGGGGAATATCACATCACCTTAGACCCTTCAGTTCCACCTGTCATTCACCCACCCAGACGCGTACCCATTAGCCTTAAAGATGATATCAAACACGAGTTAGAAGAGATGGAACAGCTAGACATTATAACCAAAGTTCGAGAAGGTGAACCCACAGCATGGGTCAACAGTCTAGTTTACCGAAGGAAACCCAATGGGAGGCTAAGAATATGCCTGGATCCGAAAGACTTGAATGCTGCTATCCAACGTGACCACCACGTTACACCAACCCTAGAAGAAATCCTACCAAAGTTGAATGGTGCTACCCATTTCTCTATCCTCGACGCAAGAAGCGGCTACTGGAACGTGACACTAGATGAAGAATCCAGTTATTTAACAACATTTAACTCGCCGTTCGGGCGATATCGATTTAAACGAATGCCATTCGGTTTAAAGATGTCACAAGATGTCTTTCAATCAAAAATAGATCAAACCTTTGAGGGCTGCAATGGTGTTGTGGGAATCGCTGACGACATAGTGGTCTTTGGCAAGACAGCGGAAGAGCATGATGAAAACCTACATGGTATGATGGAGAGATGCCAAAACACCGGTCTAAAGCTCAACCCTGAGAAATGTTTCATAAAGCAGAAACAAATCAAATTCTATGGAGTTATATGCAATGAAGAGGGTATTAAGCCAGATCCATCCAAAGTTTCCGCCTTGAAACAGATGACAAAGCCCAGAGATCGTCGTGAGCTCCAGACATTCCTTGGGCTAGCCACATACATGGGTCCTTTTATCCCAAACCTTAGCTCCATTACAGCACCATTACGAGAAATCCTAAAGAAGAAGAATACCTTCGAATGGAATGAAAACTACCAACGAGCATTTGACGAAGTTAAACAAGCCATCAGTGAAGAGATCACCTTAAACTATTTCGACAGCACCAAAGAAGTTGTTCTACAAGTGGACGCTTCAACAAAGGATCTCGGAGCAGCACTAATACAAGAAGGGAAACCTGTTGCGTTTGCAAGTAAATCATTAACAGACGTGGAGACCAGATATGCCAACATCGAAAGGGAAATGCTGGCTGTTGTATATGGATGCGAACGTTTCCACACCTATTTGTTTGGACGACCAGTAGTTGTCCATACTGACCATAAACCGCTCGAGAGTATCCACCTGAAACACCTCACGTCTGCACCACCCCGACTGCAGCGTATGCTACTCCGGTTACAACCCTACGACCTAACTATCAAATATATTCCAGGAAAAGACATGCTACTAGCAGATGCTCTGTCACGATTATCCCCCGAAGAAAAGAACCCAGTGAAAGATATGAACGTGTAAATTCACGAAGTTTGCCCACAGTTTAGCAGCGAAATGATCGAGAAGGTCAAACTAGAAACAACTTCTGATCAGGAGCTGATGATGCTCAAAACGATTGTGCACGAAGGCTGGCCAACATCAATTAAAGAAGTTCCACAAGTTCTCAAACCGTATTGGTGCTACAGAGACGAAATTAGTATTGAAAATGGAATACTCATGAAAGGGCAAAGAATCATTATACCATCAACCCTTCAAGTCGAAATTCTTGGAAAACTTCATGCAGCACATCAAGGTGCAGAGAAAACAAAACTTCATGCCAGAACATCCGTCTTTTGGCGAAAGATGAACGAAGATATCGACAAAATAACCAAATCTTGTCGTACCTGCCAAAAATTCCAACCAACGCAAACCCGACAACCACTCATCCCAACAGAAATACCACCTCGCCCTTGGCATACAATTGCCACTGATCTGTTCTATCTTGATAACACAGAATATTTGCTTGTTTCCGATTATTACTCCAAGTACCCATTTGTGAGGAAAATCCCAAAAGGGCAGAGCAACAGCAAGACCATTATAGCGATCCTAAAGCAGATATTCAGCGAACAAGGAATCCCAGAAGTCGTTTGTTCTGATAACGGTCCACATTATTCCAGCAAGGACTATCGCGAATTTGCTAATGAATACGGGTTCCAGATAGTAACAAGTTCACCCCATTATCCCCGAAGTAACGGGTACATTGAAAGTCAAGTGAAGACAGTGAAAGCAATATTAGCTAAAGCTAAGAAGACCGAAACTGACCCGAACATTGCTCTCCTTTGCTTGCGCTCCACACCGATAGACAATACGTTACCATCACCAGCAGAACTGCTCATGAAAAGGAAACTTAAAGACAATTTACCGCGGAAAATTACCAGGGATCACAATAGTGATGACATTATAACCAGATTAGAGCAAAGGCAGGAAAAGCAAAAACAATATCATGATCAACACGTGAAACCTCTTCCTGCTCTACAGTCAGGACAATCTGTCAGTGTCCAAAATCCGTCGACTGGCAAATGGAGTCCAGCAACCATAAAGGAAAAGATTTTCAATACCCCAAGATCTTATCAAGTCGACACACCAACAGGGGAATTGAGGCGCAACCGAATCCACCTGAGAGAATTACCATCTACGCCACAATCAAGCACAACCACCAACAATCCTGACAACAGCAACAATCCTGACAACAGCAACAACACGTCAGGTAGAGTAACAACTCGAAGTGGACGAGTGGTAAAACCACCAGACTATTACGCATGAACTGCATGATACTAAGAACAATATTTTTATTAATTATAGTTGACATTGACTTTGTTTTGTTATAAGGGAAAGAGGGATGTAGTGATATATTGTTACGTCATGTAACATAAATATAAGGACACAAGAACACGTGATAACATTATGCAGGCTTATATAAAAACATGGCGAAAGGCCCAATATAGTTTTGTAAACTTATTCTTTGTAATCGTTGATATTATATGGCAATCCTAATAAACTAAATACGAAACACAACACACCCCACCTACGGATACACCACCACCTTGTCCGATACCTAGTTAAGTGGGAAGGGTATGGCCACCAACACAATTCATGGGTTGGCGAGACGGACGTAGTACAAACGAACATTGACAACTTCGCTTTCGCCTTTGGGATAATTTTGCTCTAAATTGAACGGTATTCGTCCTCCCCATTTTTGGATATGATTATATGTTTCTCTCGACGAACATTTAAACATTTCCCCCCCCCCCGTTCTCTTTCGGACCGACACATTGTAGTTATGGTATCATAGCGATTATGGTATAAATTATTTTGTCGTTTGTGGGAAGAGAATCGCGAGAGCGTCCAGTTTTGTACAAATGTGTAATATATGTTAATCATTGTGTATCATGTGTTATGTCTCATTCGTTTTGTCCTTTCCTTGACACAACAAAGAAAACAAATCACTTCTTACCATTTTCTTGGTACTTGTCCTCGTCAACATGCCTTACGTACAGATTAAGGTTAGTACTTGTGCGTATTTGAGCATTCATGATGAACTATCGAAAATGAACTATCCCAAGAATGTCAAGAATAGAGTTGCGAATTAAAGAGAACACTACAATTCTGGAACGATAGACCGAAGTCCAAAGTTGTGGCAGCACAAGCCAAGAACACAAAGAAGAAAAAAAATAAATAAACACTTACTACTATACTGTGGAACATTTTTTCTAATGTTGTTTAATAATTAAAAAAAAGAACAAAAGAAAGGAAAGAAAAGAAAACCAGGAGGTTTTCAACTAAATATGGGAGATATGTAAGAGGACCATTGACCTTTGTTATGTGAACCTTTGAACTTTGTTTGGTTATATATTAAGATTAGGATGCGCACGCACCTACGGACAATGCACAATGACAATGAACAATACACCTTGTCTTATGTAAATAGATATCGATATCGCACATTCATTCGAGAGAATTGGAACATATAGCACGCACTGGGGAAACATTAAAAGATATTAAGAAAGATATACGTATTGTTTTACCAAGTTTTACTTGTTGTGGATCTAATCAAGCTGTCCCCCTAACGGCCTCGACGATCCCGCGTGTTGCTATATAATAACAACGAATAAAGAGGTCGTTTTACAATACGTTGAGATCACCAAATAAACAGCTCATGCACACATTTCTCCACTTCGTCGTAAGTTTACAGAGCACATTTTGTGCTTTGGCACTGATATTTGTCTTTGATGTGAACACTTATTCTTCTAGTTTATGATTATTTAAGAGTGATTCTGTCGTAAGTTTGCAACCAGCAACTCATTGACCATATTTCATTTTAGCGTTATCTTTGCCGTTCCGTTGGCTTCGCGTTACTGCTGTTTAAAATACCTTGAACGCGTTATAAGAGTTATTTCTCAGCCCAGAGACATAGCCAAAAGACTTATCATTAACATCCTTGTCGTTTTATTGAGATAGAGCCAGAACTGAGGATTCTAGAAAGCTTTATCTGTACCTTCAATTCTCAAAGTTGTAGAGAAGATATGTTGTTTATGTTCAGCACGCATAATATTACATAACTCAAAATGATTCGAGCAAAACCGGTCTTTTGTTCAAAGGTAAACTGGTTAATGGAAATTGGTCTTTTTGAGTGACATAATCGTTTGTCGCCATCGATCCGTGTCGTTGAACAATGAAAAAAGTTGTCATGAAATTAGTGAAGATAAAATTGCAGTTTGTGAGAAAACTGCAGGTCTACGGAGCGGCAACTTTTCGGATTTGAACTCAGCGTGTTCGAAAGTGTCTGTTCCCGTAAAAATATTTCAGTTCCAAGACATGGGAAATGAATGTGAACGAAGGGTAAAAATGTACATTCGTTCCACAATGGGTCGAGAATTTCTCTTCTCTGTATGGAACGAGCACAGAATCATTGATGTTTTTGGCCAACGAAGTCACCGTGCCTCACATTTCTTTTGACAGAGTATGCATAATATAATACACGGAATAAACTTGTAGGGGAGAGTAGGTTAGGTTTTCGATAAAAGTTACATTTATGATAATTATTACATGTAAAATAGTCCTCAGACTTTGTCTTGTTTCATTAATTTTCTCTTCGTTCCTCACCCGCTCCATGCACAAAATCTCACCCCAAAACGCAGGAATTGGCATTTTAGTAGCTTTACTTTTCGCTTTACCCCCCTAACAGCTAACAAGCTTTACCCCCCTAACAGCTCTCGCTCCTTCGGCGCTCGTCTGGCAAATTGACATCCGCCCCCATATATTTCTAAGCCCGTACGCCTATGCGCGAAAGCGCTAGAAGTAGCACATATAAATGTCCAAAAACGTTTAATACTACAATAATATATATAATACAGCTGTACATTCTAAAATACTGCATTCAGACATTTCGCTTTCAGTGTTGACAACCTTCTCTATCCTTCTATAACTATGATTTGTGTTTTGCGACAAACATTATTTAGAACCCCAAAAGGTGTAGCAATTTGACATATACTATACAGCTAAGTAAACACGGGGAAGTGCAGCAGTTAAACCGCATAAAGGCAGCTATTGTTTTATTATATCTTTTGTTCAACGACGACAAAACCAAACCATATACATGCAGTGTCGTTCATATTATTCAGACTATTTCATATAAAATGTACATCTTGTGCTGGCTCGGGTTAGCTTCGTACACTGTTAATAGCCAAAGTCAAAGACAAATAATTATATAAAATTATAATGTATTTGCTCAATTAGTAAACGAAAGCATAAAATAGAACAAAACATTACAACCATTATACTATTTTATTGACGTTAAACGATATACGAGATGTACAAAATTCTCAGATAATTCTATATTTTGAAGATACACAAAATTCTCAGATAATTCTACAAAGTATATGCAATGCATTTCATAGTTAGTCCATACCTTTGTAAATTATCTCAAGAGTTTAACTGGGTATAAACAAGTGCTATCCATTTGTCAAATGTGTCCATCAAACGCCGCAAATCCAAAAGGCATAACAAACGGACAGTACACTGCATCCGTATCTATTTTTGTATTGATAGCAAATGTCTCCTGTCCTACCCCCACCCTATTGACATACTTCCACGTGGCACCCAAAATCTGGGTGCTACGTGACCAGCCGGTGTCGGGGTTTTCGCTGCAGCGCTTTTCGGGGGTAGCGGAAGTGAAATTTAAGGTACTGCAGAGTTCGTCAATTCTTGTAACAACACACCGTAGCTAAATTTACGACGGTGACCATTCGCCCTCGCGCATGCGTAGCAGGACTCTTTGTCAAATACCCAGTAGTGTTGAACCGTTGCTGCAGTCGATAGTCTGCTATCTTAAGGTCACTATTGCCAAATTTAGGACAGTATATATGGATTTCTACTTCCTTAAACTAATGATTAGAACTCGTCTGAGCAGCCAGAGTTGGTAGCATGCATTTGTAGTTGAACCTTTCCTGTGGTCTTTGCCATTTAGGGCAACCCAGTGAACTCCATGTCTTCTATCTGGAATGATAACATGTGGGAGAAACGTGAAGCCAATTGAAGCCAATGCCAACGCCACTTGACGTGCGCTGAGTCGTGATAGACCGCGCGGTGATGGCGTATAAGGGGACTGAAACTGACGTACTATATGGAGTGGCAATTGACCGCGCGCGGTGATGGCGTATAAGGGGATTGAAACTGACGTACTATATGGCGTGGAAATGGCGTGGAGGGCTGACGCCACTGCTGACGCGAGGCTTCACTTTTTAACTGCCAAATGACTGGATGTTATCGTTCCAGGTAACTAGATTGAGTTCACTGGGGCAATCACGGCCATTAATTAATTACCAAATCCGCTTAACAAAGATGAAACGATTGTTTGGGCCAAGGTAAATGAAGTAAAAAGTACTATACATTGACGTACGTGTATAGATGGAAAAATTTGCCTTGAAACGTAAATAAACGAGATAACAACAAATAAGAAGCAAGGATTGCTAGGAATAGAGACGTATTCATGTGCAAGACACTGCCTGTTAAAATATATACTTACACAAACCAATCAATTGCCACAATTAATCCAATATCGGCTGTTGGGATCCCAATGACTTGTAAAACAACGCCTTGAACAGCTATTGGTGTAGCAGCAGGAATGGGGGAGGAAGCAAGTGTTGCTATTGTGGACGATAGACTATGTAATAAAAAATATCAAAAATAGATTGGTCAATACAGTGTCGTTTGGACAATTTATACCTTGTAAACTTAACAAACTGCAATGTAACTCCATATATTTACCAAATAAGGATGGAGGAGGTGAAACTCAAAAGGTTGGGATGGAAGGTCTGAACAATGAACATAGAAGCAAGGGCGATATAAATTGCTGTTGCTGGAACGTTTGTTACTGTTCCAATCGGAAGCAGAAACTGAGCCAGACGTCCGTTGACAATTTTTTTCTTCTCTAAACAAGACAGAGTGATAGGAATGGTGGCGGAGCTAAAGAAAGTAAGGCAATATTATAACAGGTGGTCTATATTAATACGTTTTGCTATCCGAAACTTGATGAAGTATAACAAATTAGGTCCCATCTGCATATATACGCATTCCGTTAAATATCCAAAATGCGTTTGAAAAAAATATTTATACTAGTAATATTTCGTTTAAATAATGGTGACTCCGAAAATGAAATTTGATCATAAAGAAAACTTTATATAAATTACGTTTCGGACGCAAGCCTTCTTTGTCAAGAACAAAAAAATTCAGAACGCACAAAGCTACACATTAATTTATATATAGTCTATCAAGATACGGTGGTGTGAAAACTAAACAGAAGTAATTATTGTATTTTATTATATTATATAAAGTATAGTGCTTTATAGAGATTTCGAGCACTGATAAAAGTGATAATCTCACATGTGAGATTATTCTTGATAATCTCACATGTGAAAATTATCGCTTTTCAATTATCGCTTTTCTGTAAAAATTATCGCTTTTCAAAGACTGTCCTTTATATAATAAACAAAAAAATACATGGGTGCTTGGAAATACCAGATTTATTTGTTCGCTGCGCTCACTCGCGAGATATCATGTTCAACACTCGAAATAAATCTGGTATTTCCGCGCACCCATGTATTATTCTCTATATAAATATGTTAATTTGTGCACGGTCACGGTGATTGATCATGATGTCATTGTATTTCGTATATCACGCGTTCCAAATTAAATTGAACATTTCCAAAGTACACAATTTTTTAAGGATTTTTTCTGTATTTCAGTTGAGGAAATTTTATTTTTTCTCCGAAAAGTCACGACTTTTTACTAGAGAATACTGAAAGAATTATAAGCCAGAATCTTCACATTTTCGATTAGAAAATATAATAGATTTAATAACATCAATCTGCGGAATGTTTACACAGCAGACAGCCAGAAATCTCACAGGCCTGTCGAAAGTTGTTAACTTTACCGACTTGCGGCAAGTTGACAACAAGTCGCGACAGGCCTGTTGGTTTCATCAGGCGGTAACAGGCTTGCGGGAACAGGTCTGTCGCAAACGGTTGACAACAGAGCCGTTGCGACTTGTTGAAACAACCCGCTACAAACCTGTTACTAACAAGAGATAACAGGTTTGATAGAACAACTTGCAGCAAGTCTGATGAAATCAACAGGGGTCGGTTGTATAAAAAATGTTATAAAAAAAGAAGTTAATCATAGTTAAGTGGAAATGTCATCCAATAAGAAGCGCCTATTTGAGAGTTAATCACTATTTAACTACAAAATAGTGATTAAAAAAGTGATTAAGAGTTTTATACAACTGGCCCCAGGTTGTTCCAACTTGTTCCAACAGACCTGTCGCGAGCTGTTTTTGTCAAGTCTGCAGCAAGCTTGTTATCAGACCTGCGACAAACCTGTCCACAACACACAATTTTTGTCCTGTCACAACAAGTTTTAACAAGCCTGTTGTTGGAAACAAATCGAAATTGTGACTCTATGACTATGTGAGTAAAGAGAAAAATCGCACGAAATGGACGCTTCCGGATTCACTTTCTTTCCCATTCAATCATTGCCATTTGCAATATTAAATCACAGAGGAGAGACTATATAGTATCTACTCTGAGATTAAATGCAAAAGCCACTTGTTTTATTTTTAAAAATAGTTCCGATTTCCAAATTCTAATTTACTGACGTGTGCTATCGCTATATTTCTTTAATCTGACTGGATAAAAGCGCGGCACACGTAATCATTCCTCGTTGCAATTGGACGAAATATTACAAACATATCAATCACGTATAATCATGTTTAGTTATTTTTAAATTTTAACTTTTTGATTTTTGACAGTTTTGGGTCAAACGTACAAAATTTCAACAGCTGGCTCAAACAAAATAAACAAGTTCAAAGCTGTTTTGATTTTTGAAGAAACTGTGGCAATGAGAACACAATATATCTAGAGCTTAAGAAATGAAAAATACATAAACAACCGAGTGTTCAACGTTCTTCATTGTTGATATGAATTTGAAATTCGATATATAATTTCTTTCCAATTTCAAGTGAAATCTGCCGAAATTTGCGAGCGAGGAAGACGCCGCAAGTAACTTAAAAGACCAATTAATTTTGAAAATTGTTTACGATAAAGAACTTTTCTTTGTCGTATTTTTTCGGCTTTTTTGCTAAAAAAATAACTCGCAAGTTTCTTATTGTAAAAGTCTTGTTATTTTACGAAATACTACAACCGAAATATGGTAACCTCTTTTTTATATAATTAACTTTATTAATAATATGTTTTTCTCAAAAGCGAAGGCTTATCAAGGAGGCTCACATTTAATTTATTTACATAAATGTTTTTATATAAAAAAAATAATGTTTACAAAAATACAAACACAAAAGATACAACCAATAACAAAGAGGAAGACAGACATATTTGAGTCATAATGGCTAGGAGAAACGACAATTGTCCAGAATATATTATTATTATTATTATTATTATTATAATTCATTTATATAGCGCCATTTCCCATAGCTCAATAGCGCTTAACATCAAGTGTTAAAAATATATACTAGGTGTTAGAACATAGTGCATGCATTAACTACTAAAATTACTATACTATAAAATTACTAAAAAATAATTATATGCTCTTCTCGTTAAGAATATAAAATTACTTTATGTTATGTATGTTGATAATATTAAAACAACAACTATATAAAATACTATAAAATTACTAATAATCTTGTTAAAATAATAACTTAGTCATAATACTGTTTAAAAAGATGTGTCTTTAATCTGGTTTTAAAAATAGGCAAGGTCTCACTCTTTCTAATATACTCTGGCAGTTCGTTCCACAGTTTCGGTGCAGCATATGAGAACGATCGTTCACCATAGTTCACTAGTTTTACTGAAGGTATGGTAAGCAATCCTTTGGATGAGGAGCGTAAATTTGCTGATAGTGTGTAAGGTTTTAGCATATTATTAATGTAATGTGGAGCTGAGCCATTCAGAGATTTATATGTGATAAGAACAATTTTATAGATGATGCGTTGACTGATGGGGAGCCAATGTAATTGTTTCATTAATGGAGTAACATGGTCGTACTTTCTGCTTCCTGTCACCAGACGAGCAGCACAGTTTTGCACATTCTGTAATCGATCTGTAAGAAATTTAGGTAGTCCGTATAGCAAAGAGTTGCAATTATCTAGTTTCGATGTAATAAAGGCATGAACTAGGGTTTGGATATCTGATTTTGATAAGTACTCTTTTATTCTTGCTATTTTTCTCAAATGGAAAAACAGTTCTTGCAAATGTTGGTAATATGTTTATCCATGGACATGTGTTGATCGAAGGTTACACCGATGTTTCGTGCTGAAGTACTTGGTTGAACTATTGACTTAGATATTTCTATATGGTGTACAGCAGGGCATAAACGATTTCGTGCATTGATTACTAGTAACTCAGTCTTGTCCCCATTCAATTTTAATTTATTTTTGACCATCCACAAATCAATCTCCCTTACACACATTTCGATTTGTACCAGTGCTCCCGCTTTTCCTTCAGTGGTTGACTCAAACGCGAGATATAATTGCGAGTCGTCTGCATAAAAGTGAAAATCAAGATCATGACCTCTGATGATATCACCAAGGGGTGAAGTGTATAGTAAATATAGTATAGGGCCGAGAACTGATCCTTGTGGGACTCCACAGCGCAAGTCTTTAGAGATAGATTTAACACCGTCAATCACTACACTTTGCGTTCTATTCTGAAGATAGGACTGAAACCATTTCAACACTTGCCCATCTATCCCAAATCTTTTGAACATTCGTTGTAGTAAAAGTTCGTGATCAACAGTATCGAATGCTGCTGACATATCTAGTAATAGCAACACCACACACTTACGATTATCAATGGCTACAAGAATATCGTTTTGTACTTTTAATAGGGTTGTTTCTGCACTATGAAAATGTTTATATGCCGACTGGAAGGGTTCTTCTAATTTTATATTGGCCAAGTGTTCCAGAAGCTGACCGGCAGCAACCTTCTCAATTACTTTAGACAGGAATTTTAAATTTAAAATAGGTCGGAAATTTGTGTATTCTTCGTAATCCAGCGAATCTTTCTTTAGTTTTGGTTTCAACACGGCTTCTTTTAGTATCTCAGGCATACAACCTGACTGAAGTGACTCATTACTGATCTTAGTAATTATAGGTAAGAGAGTCTTCCGACAACCTTGAAAGATTTTTGCGGGCACTGGATCAAGTTCACAAGATTTTTTACCAACTTTGTCAATAACATTTTCAATCTCACGTTCCGTGACTTCTTGAAAGTTAATGAATTTAACGCATTGTGCATATTGTTCCTCTTGATTTCGCTGATTACAGTGGGAAGAATCGATGGCTAGTTCTTTCCATATAATAGCAATCTTATTATTGAAGAAATCTGAAAA
>CACRXK020003734.1:16662-34816 GCA_902702795.2 Paramuricea clavata | reverse complement strand
AATATTCCAAAGTTTCGTTGCAAAATGTTATAAAATGCGGAAAATATAGCCTTGCGAAATTTGCAATTTTCAGTCATTTTAGATTACAAACGGGAAATTGACAACCCCAAACCCTTCGAGGCTGTCAATTTCCGGTTTGTAATCTAAAATGACTGAAAATTGCAAATTTCGCAAGGCTATATTTTCCGCATTTTACAACATTTTGCAACGACACTTTGGAATATTACTAATTTTGTGATGCTCTTTCAAGCTGTGATGCAATTTTTGTCTAGACTTGTTTAGTTCAAAATTTAGTCTATTACGCAAATGGTCAATTGTTGCTGCAATTTCTCGGGCGATTTTGTTCTTCTGATGGATGTGAACGAGTAGATGTGTTATGAATGTTCTGAGTGCATGTTCCTTCATCTGAGCATTTGTAACTCATCCACTCCTTCACATCCATCAGAAGATAAAAATCACACTAGAAATCGCAGGTGTAAACACGCCTAAAGGAAGTCTTGCACTTTCTGGCAAGAAATTAGTCATCATGCTGTGGCCTGCATTTCGTCTTAAATTTACCAGTGAAAGCACACACGAGCGGTCGGGTTTCAATATCTAGTGTTTAGAACGCATTATTCACTAGTTGAGTCGGTTTTCTTTGATGTACCGCGGGATGTATACAGGTTGTAACCCGTGAATGTCGACAAAACTTGAAAAATCTTGATAGAAAGTCTCTGAAATTGTTGGAAAACCTCCTTTAACTAGTAAATAGGTCGGTTTTATAAACCTCGAACTTGGGATATGTTACATATTGACCCGAAAACTCATTTTAAAAGGTGCGCATATAAACATACCGGTACTGTAAAGGAATCATCTGTGACAAACATATTCGTATCAACATCGCTCATCGAAAACTAAAAAGAGTTCAAGAGTTGTTAGTAAATATATCTTAATATTTACTGTGGCAGGGATACCACTCCAAGAACAATCTTGCAAACGAGAAGATTAGAAGAGTCGGACACAGTCAAGGGATTAAAAGTAGCAAGAACGAGATGGTTTGGAAATTTGACCACAATGGATAAAACTGGACTGTATATGATTTAAATGTGCAAGATTATGTCTCCTTTGTTACTCGTGGCCGCGAACACGTCTTAGTAGTAATTCCACTCTTGTTTTAAAACAAGAACTTTTAAGGCTTCATATTTTAATCAAATCGTAAATTTTTGGAACTCTGTATGTAAAGTTGCCCCATGTAAAACTTTACTTGTGTTAACTCTTTTAAAACGTTCCTGATCGAACATTATAATGTACTTTTACTGAATGTTTTTTATGTAAACTTGACCTGCACTTGGTCAATCGTGAGAGATTGTGCTTCTCAAGGGAGTTATTTAGAAAATCCCAGGATCAAACTTGAGGATCAAATAGCACCAACAGGGGATGATAAAAAAATCGGGTTATATACAATGGGGATCCGCAATTTTTGGAATGAGGCAACTATTAGAATGAGACAACAATCAGAATAATTAAAATGTCAGAATGAGCATAATAAACAGAATGAGCAAAATATCAGAATGAACAGAATTAGAAAAATATCAGAATGAACAGAATGAGCAAAATATCAGAATGAACAGAATTAGAAAAATATCAGAATAAACAGAATGAGCAAAATATCAGAATGAACAGAATTAGAAAAATATCAGAATGAACAGAATGAGCAAAATATCAGAATGAACAGAATTAGAAAAATATCAGAATAAACAGAATGAGCAAAATATCAGAATGAACAGAATTAGAAAAATATCAGAATGAACAGAATGAGCAAAATGTCAGAATGAGTCAATTTTCGAAATGAGGTGACTATTAGAATGAGGTAACAATCAGAATGAGGCAATTTTCAGACTGATGGAATTTTCAGAATGATGCAACTTCCAGAATGAGGCAGCTTTCAGAATGAGGCACTATATTATACACTCAATTGATAACATGTCTTACCCCTTCTAAAGGTCGATCTTCGTCATAAACAGGATTTCCAATTCCCTCCGAGACATTCACAACTCCGCCGCTAGGTGGCACTCTGGAATAACATAAATGAATATTAATTATACCGAATACCTAAGGTGGACGCAGATTTGGGATGGATGCAGATTTTTTTAATCTTCTGGCGGTTAACACCATGATTTGCTTTGGAAGAAGATTTAGGAATATTTTCAATTTTCACATGAATCTTGAAGAAAAATAGAAAAAAAAATAACAGAAGGAAATACTCACTTGGACGTCTCTCCGTCTTGGTTCCTATTAGGATCATAAAACACGGAGAATAATGTCAATTTTTTTCTTTAAAGAAAAATAAAGACACATTAGATTTAGGTGCATATGGTAGGCAGAGCAACCCCCCCCCTCCCCTCCCCCTGGATCCGCCATGGTCTGGCATTATCCACAGATTTGGAAGGCTTTTAAAATTATTTTAAGTAAGCGTCTGTGGTAAAAAAGTGGGATAAGTTTTTACAAAAACTATTTGGAAGTTCAAATAGATTTTGTATGTACCTTCGTCGTTTCACAAGAACATAGGCAGCAATGAGAACGACAGCTGTCAGAACGATCGCGGCAACAACAGCGACTGGCACGACCCACGATTCTGAAAAAAAACCCCAGAATAATATTATGAGAAAAATTCAAGCAATGCAACATATATCCACTCCTTTTGTAACCAAGTGTTATCCTCCAGGAGACGGTTGTTCAAAGGTGGGTTAGCGCTAACCCTGGGTTAAAATTTAACCTGCTGTTTTAGTTTTTGTATTTCTACACGTCTATTTATTTCAAAACTTCAGAAATATTTCCAAATTATTAGACAAGCTGTGAGGATGTTTACTTTGAATTTTAGGTTAACCTAGGGTTAAACTAACCCAGCTTTGAACAACTGGCCCCAGTAGTAAAACTACACAAATATATACGACGCGATCCTTACAGGACCTTAAAGGGGTATGACAATATAAATTAAGTTTGTCTTATTTGAAAGAAAATTTAAAAAGATATATAAACTTCCTATGCAATTATTCCGTATCTTGCTTGGCAGCGATGCAAAAGCAGCGTGCATTCCGCCATCTTGGATATGCATTCGATAACTTTTATCTTGCAAACAACATGTCATTATCAATATGAAACTCGATTTTCCGAAGTCGTTTTAGTACTCAAATAACTCACAACATTTTGAGAAACTTTTCGAAGAAATTTAGTCCAAAATGAAGAAGTTTTAACCTGTTTACCCTGCTTGTGGCGTCATCAAAAACTCAGTTAATTAGGTAGTTAATTATAATACCAATATGGCGGCCTGCTCATTGTTTTTGGTCAAAATATTTCGACAACCAAGGAAGGTAGGAAAAAGTTGTAAAGGGTGTTCATATATAACTTTAAAAGTTCTTTCAAATAAGACAAAGTTAATTTTTACTGCAATATCCCTTTAAGAAAGAACAACTTAGAACTGCTAGAGACATTCAGTACAAATAACGTTAAATTAAGCTTACTTTTATCTGTGTTATTATTAGTTGAAGCGCCGCTCTCTAAAATAAAGAAAGAGATTTTATTATTGATTTATCATCTGGTCATGGAAACCTCACAAGTTTGTTGTTAACATTGTTTAACATTGTTTTACGTGGAGAATCTGTTGTATGTTACGTCAGACGCGTTCAAAACTAACGAATATAATTTTCCACTTGGTTACGACTATATTCAATTTTTTTAATTTTTGATACGTTTCTCAAGCGGTAAAGAAACTTAAAAAGTATGTTTGTGCTTTATCTGTAAAATCATGCTAAAATAAAAAGATTTTAGATTGTACGCCAAAGAGAAAATTATGTCTCAAGTTCAGTAAGTTTTGCTTAATATTGCTGTATAAATATGGCGTCAATTTTACAGCATCAATGATAATTGTATTTAAGTTGACAATATTTAGCGGATCAATGTGGGGTGCATTATCATATTAAAGGCACAGTTCAGCGTTTTGAATGATGGTTTTTATAAGACACATTTCAGGCCTTTTAATTGAAAAAACTAACTAGGAAAATCAATTATGCATAATTCAAAATCAGTAAACTCAATGTTTCCAACAATAAAAACAACAAGTTTACTGATCTTGAATTATGCTTCAGAGGAGATTTTTTGTATGTTACGTAACACGCGCTCAAAACTAATGCGTATAATATACCACTTGAGGTTATGACGAAATTCAAAATTTTTATTTTTCGATACGTTTCTCAATCGGCAAACAAACTTAAAAAGTATGTTTAGTGCTTTATCTGTAAAATAATGCTAAAATGAAGAGATTTTAGATGATACGCCAAAGAGAAAATTATTTGTGAAGTTCAGTAAGTTTTGCTTATATGGCTGTAAATATGGCGTTTTAAAGCATCATTGATATTTGTATTTTAATTGACAATTTTTAACTATTATTTTATGTTTCTCAACCGGCAGATGCATTTAAAAAGGTAGCTAACTCTATAAACTAGAGAATAAAGCTAAAACAAAGTAATTTTGAGAGGAACATCAAAAAGATTTTAGGCTTTGAACACTTTTTATTGCAAATACGTGACATTGAAAAAAATTGCCTCTTAATTGATTTTCCTAGTTAGTTTTTTCAATTAAAAGGCCTGAAATGTGCCTTAAAAACCATCATTCAAAAGGCTGAACTGTGCCTTCAAAGTTTTTTATTCAAATACTCATGGAATTGTTGCAGTGTACTGTCAAATTTTAGCTGGTTCAAGGGGGTGCACACCCCTTATGGTATTGGCTAAGGGGGTAGTAACATATTGTGAAATTATGTTTCGCTCGCTACTCTGGTTTAAATAAATGATTACAAAGCCCAGTCGAAACAGAGTAGCGAGCGAAACATGATTGATATACCTGGTTGCAGTGAACGAACAAACTTTAAATATTGTGAAATTGTCCAGGAAGGCTAAAGACTAGTGTCTTGCTGCTATAGCTCTCTCTTTAACCATGAGCGAAGCTTAATGACGACTGTCCTACAAGATTTGGCTGTTGGAATGAATTTATTCCAACCGGTAACACTTACTTGGTGACGGAGCTGATGTTGTGAAATCTAGAAAAAGAAACGTGTATATAAATAACGATTCACCCAATTCACAGCATCGCTAGCTACTGTTGATAGTTTATGCAGGGGCAGAAACGAGCGGGAACCAAGTCGCCAAATGCGATGAGTGAGAAAAAAGATTGAAAAAATAAAATATCCTGAAGCCTTTGCATATAATTTTCGAACATTCTTATGTTATTTATGTACAAAATTATATTATATTTTGCGTTTCCCGACCGCCAGATACATTTAAAAAGGTTGCTAACGGTGTAAACTACAAAACAAAGCTAAAACAAAGTAATTTTGAGAGGAATTAAGCCAAAAAGATTTAAGGTTTTGAACACTTTTCATCGCAAATACGCGGACATTGAAATAATTGCCTCTCAGATATCATAAAAGAATAAGAATGACGTACTTGCACATTCGATGCCTTTAAGAGCGCAACATCGATCCTTGTTCTCATCAAATCCATTGGAACAGTCATTCGTTTTATCACAGAGTTGATCGTAGGTTAGACATTTCTGAGGAGCACCTTTTACTAAGCATGGGTATGTATTGTTCGGACAACGTTTGCTGTAGTTCTGGCAACGGTTACCAGTAACACCTTTTGGACATCTAAATAAAGAATGAGAAGAAAATGCTGGTTAGTTATGATAGCGGTGACAGGGGTGATGGTGCTGGAAGTGTCTATGGTAATGGTGATGATGGTGTTAGTGCTGCTAATGATTGTCGTAGTGGTGATAATGGAAGTAGTGATGATGTTGATGATGAAAGTAGTGATGATGTTGATGATGGTGATGATGTTGATGGTGGTGATGATAGTAGCGATGATGATAGTGATGGTGATAATAGTGGTGGTGATGATAGTAGCGATGATGATAGTGATGGTGATAATAGTGGTGGTGATGATAGTTGCGATGATGATAGTGATGGTGATAATAGTGGTGGTGATGATAGTAGCGATGATGATAGTGATGGTGATAATAGTGGTGGTGATGATGATAATGGTGGTAGTGGTGGTGACGATTGTGGTAGTGGTGATGATACTGGTCATGGTAATGGTGATGTTGATGACGGTGGAGGTAGTGATAGTGGTGATTATGGTAATCACAATGATAAAATTTATAAATTTATTCAAAAATTTCTGACATACTTGCAGGTTGGTGCTGTCCATTTGTCCGCAGAAGATGTGATGCAGTTGCTGTTATTTTGACAGAAAGCATGCGGGCATCCTTAAAAGAAAACACGATGGAAATTATTAAAGATTCTATCTATAATTATATAGTTCCCACTAAAACGTACGTTCATCAAACCGTAGTAAAACAAGCATCTTTCTTTGGAAAGTGCGACGTTTTGGAGAGGAGCTTTATTAGAGACTAAGCTCGCTAAAGCTTACTAAAAACGTGGACCGCATAGAAGATTTATAATGCGAAGCATTTCCCGCGTACCTTGACAACCTATCTCATCGCCATAGTCCAAACAATCTTGTTTGCGATCGCAGATTGAGCCTGCGATTAAGAATAGTTTTTTTGGTGCACAGTAGTAAAGGTCTTTGTTGTCTTCATTTCCTAAAATAAACATTCAAAAGAACTTACGACAAAAGTGAAGATGGCTGTATTAGTTTTCAACAAATTAACTAAGAGCTATCCCGTATTGGTCCAGTGTTACTTCTCGGGCTATATCTATATCTAGTTATAGCTCTACAAGTTCTAAACTGTTTTCCCTAGAGGTCCAGTAAGGATCATCTCTTATTGATCCAGTGGTGCTACAGGAGGAGACCTAAACTAAACTAACTTTATTTATACTGGATAGCTCTATCAGTTCTAAACTGTTCTTCCTAGAGGTCCAGTAAGGATCATCTCTTATTGATCCAGTGTTACTACAGGAGGAAACCTAAACTAAACACAACCACTCACTGCTGTGTTACCAAGCTGAAAATAAGAATCAAATAAGAGCACAAAAGAACTTACTCAGTTCACAGAAGTCTTGTAATTCATCGTCTTGATTAGTGCAGTCAATGACATGGTCGCAAAGTTGATAGCGAGGTATACATGTCGTGGTACCTTTGCATTGGTAAAGGCTCTTATGGCACGAGAATTTGGCTGCAATGAAAATACATAGGCCGTGTTTATATAGTACCTATTCATCGTATTTTATACTGTACTGCAAAAAATTTTGACTCAAAAAACCTAAAAATAAAGCACCCACAGTGTCTGAAAATATTGAGTAAAATTACTGAAATTTATGAGCAAATTGACTCACCGAGTAAATTTGGAACTTTACTAAAAAAATTGGGTATTTTTACATTAATTTGGGTAATTTTAAATGTGAGTAATTTTACTCCAAATTTTGAATCAATGTGGGGTGCATTATCATATTAAAGGCACAGTTCAGCGTTTTGAATGATGGTTTTTATAAGACACATTTCAGGCCTTTTAATTGAAAAAACTAACTAGGAAAATCAATTATGCATAATTCAAAATCAGTAAACTCAATGTTTCCAACAATAAAAACAACAAGTTTACTGATCTTGAATTATGCTTCAGAGGAGATTTTTTTGTATGTTACGTAACACGCGCTCAAAAGTAATGCGTATAATATACCACTTGAGGTTATGACTAAATTCAAAATTTTTATTTTTCGATACGTTTCTCAATCGGCAAACAAACTTAAAAAGTATGTTTAGTGCTTTATCTGTAAAATAATGCTAAAATGAAGAGATTTTAGATGATACGCCAAAGAGAAAATTATGTGTGAAGTTCAGTAAGTTTTGCTTATATGGCTGTAAATATGGCGTTTTAAAGCATCATTGATATTTGTATTTTAATTGACAATTTTTAACTATTATTTTATGTTTCTCAACCGGCAGATGCATTTAAAAAGGTAGCTAACTCTATAAACTAGAGAATAAAGCTAAAACAAAGTAATTTTGAGAGGAACATCAAAAAGATTTTAGGCTTTGAACACTTTTTATTGCAAATACGTGACATTGAAAAAAATTGCCTCTTAATTGATTTTCCTAGTTAGTTTTTTTCAATTAAAAGGCCTGAAATGTGCCTTAAAAACCATCATTCAAAAGGCTGAACTGTGCCTTCAAAGTTTTTTATTCAAATACTCATGGAATTGTTGCAGTGTACTGTAAAATGCAAAACCTGTCATGGCTCATATTTTGCTCCGAAACACAAGATTTAGCCTTGGCTCAAATTTTAGCTGGTTCAAGGGGGTGCACACCCCCTATGGTATTGGCTAAGGGGGTAGTAACATATTGTGAAATTATGTTTCGCTCGCTACTCTGGTTTAAATAAATGATTACAAAGCCCAGTCGAAACAGAGTAGCGAGCGAAACATGATTGATATACCTGGTTGCAGTGAACGAACAAACTTTAAATATTGTGAAATTGTCCAGGAAGGCTAAAGACTAGTGTCTTGCTCCTACAAGATTTGGCTGTTGGAATGAATTTATTCCAACCGGTAACACTTACTTGGTGACGGAGCTGATGTTGTGAAATCTAGAAAAAGAAGAAACATGTATATAAATAACGATTCACCCAATTGACCATTTGCGTAATAGACTAAATTTTGAACTAAACAAGTCTAGACAAAAATTTCATCACAGCTTGAAGGAGCATCACAAAATTAGTAATATTCCAAAGTTTCGTTGCAAAATGTTGTAAAATGCGGAAAATATAGCCTTGCCAAATGTGCAATTTTCAGTCATTTTAGATTACAAACGGGAAATTGACAGCCCCAAACCCTTCGAGGCTGTCAATTTCCGGTTTGTAATCTAAAATTACTGAAAATTGCAAATTTCGCAAGGCTATATTTTCCGCATTTTACAACATTTTGCAACGAAACTTTGGAATATTACTAATTTTGTGATGCTCTTTCAAGCTGTAATGAAATTTTTGTTGAGATCAAAATTTAGTCTATTACGCAAATGGTCAATTCACAGCATCGCTAGCTACTGTTGATAGTTTATGCAGGGGCTGAAACGAGCGGGAACCAAGTCCCCAAATGCGACGAGTGAGAAAAAAGATTGAAAAAATAAAATTATCCTGAAGCCTTTGCATATAATTTTCGAACATTTTTATGTTATTTATGTACAAAATTATATTAAAATTTCAATCCCTGGTTTATGGAAACATAAAATAAAACGATGATAGGGATGATGTGAAGGATATACACTGAATTACCAGAGAAATATAACATGGTTCGTACATGCTATAAGAAGAGTCAAATTCAAGGACTTTTTAAGGCCATTCCAGGCCATGTATTAGCAAATTCAAGGACTAAATACTGAAGAGAGGGCGTTAGAAAACAGTAAAATGTGACGTTAAATCGTTCAAAACGCAACTTTAATGAATTTCAAACAGCTTTGTCAGATATGAACATGCAAAATCAATTCAACAAAATGTCCGTTTTGAATGTCAAACAATTTCCGAAATATACATAAAGTAAAGCAAGAAGAATTTAAAGACTTTCAAGTACTTCTTTGCAAATTCAAGGATATTCAAAGCCTTGAATTTTTGTTTTCAAATTGACGAACATTCAAGGACTTTCAACTTTTGTACGAAATGGCGTTCGAAATAGCTACTGGTGTCGAAATAGCTACTGTATGCTTCCTGACTTTCCGAAAACAGGGCATGCGAGAATTCCTAAAATACACTTACGGCAATTCTGTTCGTCCGACGAATCATCACAATCACTAGTTTGATCACATTTCCACGTGTTAGGAATACACAATCCACTTCGGACACACTTGAACATATCTGAGGGACACTGGTCTGGACCTCGTGTGACAGGTGGTGCTGGCGTACCTGTGAAAAATCATACGATTTAGAGCCTGTTCATAGGAATTACATACGTAAAAATCTCACAAATTGTTCACAAGATGTGTTCGCAACAGGCTTTTAGCAAGCTTGTCAACAAGTGGTAACAATGTTATTATTTTATGAAGTTGCTACAAGGTTGTCACTCACAACTTGTCAACAAGATGTGTTCGCAACAGGCTTGTAGCAAGCTTATCTACAAGTTTAACAATGCTGTTATTTTATCAAGTTGCTATAAGGATGTCACGCACAACTTGTTGACAAATTGTCGAATTGCAGGACGATAACAAGTTGTTGGAACAACTTGTAACAAGCATGTTGAGCCCAACAACCTTGTAGCAAGTTGTCAACAAGCCGGGAACAAGCAGTGCGAACACATCCTGTTGACAAGTTGTTGGAACAACATTGCTACAAGTCTGCTGCAAGTTTGTTAGGTGTGTATTTCTGTATTCATACCAGGCTTAATTAAACTGAACTAGATATATAGTTTACTAAAGGTAACAGTCACGTACTCTCCAATCCATTCAGTTACATTTTAAGAGCAGTGGGCCTACCTCCGACTGAACAACCATGCGAGAAGCTGATGTCATCAAGCACTATATCACCCCTCTCTCCAGACCCCATGGTCGCGACAAACTCGATCGAGAATTTCTGAGGAGAGTCCAGAGGGACGTCGACTCTGATCCAGTTAGCATTGTTTACGTCACCTTGGAAACGGAAGGATGAAAATTAGGTGGGATACAGTATAAGCGTTACGGTGCAACAGACTGTAGTCCACTACAGAAATGTTACTTAAGGAGCATGCAAATGAGACAACTGCTCTATTTCATTTATATGCCTCCCAATATTAAAGCCAATATTAAATACAGTTATATTAAATACAATGCCTGCGAATGGACGAAGTCTGATCAAGTTCTAGGACTGGATGAAGTTTGATCATGTCCTAGGACTGGATGAAGTTTGATCAAATTCAAAGACTAGATGAAGTTTTGATCAAGTCCTAGGACTGGATGAAGTTTTGATCAAGCCCTAGGACTGGATGAACTTTTGATGAAGTCGTAGGATTGAATAAGTTTTGATCAAGTCCTGAGACTAGTTGAAGTTTGATCAAGTCCTAGGACTGGATGAAGTTTGATCAAGTCCTAAGACTAGATGAAGTTTGTTCAAGTCCTAGGACTGAATGAAGTTTCATCAAGTCCTAAGACTAGATGAAGTTTAATCAAGTCCTAGGACTGGATGAAGTTTGATCAAGTCCTAAGACTAGATCTAGGACTTAAAGAAGTTTGATCAAGTTCTAAGACTAGATGAAGTTTGATCAAGTTCTAAGACTAGATGAAGTTTAATCAAGTCCTAGGACTGGATGAAGTTTAATCAAGTCCTAGGACTGGATGAAGTTTGATCAAGTCCTAGGACTGGATAAAGTTTGATCAAGTCCTAGGACTGGATAAGTTTGATCAGGTCCTAAGACTGGATGTAGTTTTGATCAAGTCCTAGGATTGGATAAATTTTGATTGATGAAGGTCCAGGAATTAAGTTTGGCAAAATCCCAACAATGCATAAAATTTTGATCAAGTCCTATGACCAGATGAATTATGATCGTGCCCTCTTACGAGTTAATGAATTTCGATCAAGTCCAAAGCTAGATGAATTATGATTAAGCCCAAGAGCTGGACAAGAAACACTGGAGGATAAATCATTAAAGAAATAAAATACACTCTATATTTCCACCTACCTCTAGTCTTCCACACTTCACTCTTGAAATTATACAGTTTTCCCTTCGTCACCATGAACAGTTGTAATCGACCCATATGTTGCGATCCCCACATTTTGTAATAGAATCTCATCAGGCACACGCCATCTCCCGGGGCGAAGATTTCACCCTGTGGGGCTTTCTGCCGAAGTATTACTTGGTCGAATGGTTGGAATTTCGATGAATCCACGAAGATAAAGGAGCCTAGAGGTAGTCAGGACATAATGTGACATAATAACCAGTTAGCTCAGACAAACTAAACCCAGGGCTCGAAATAGCGGGCTGCCAATGGCCAAAAGCAAGCCATATTTTAGAAATGGCAGGCAAAAACAAATTTGAACTGCCAAAATAAAAAAAAAATGGCAGGTGAAATTCTATAGATATATTTCATTTGCTTACCACAACTCGTATATACTAGATCATTTAATTGACTAAATACGTTTATATTTGAAATTTAAACCCAAGTTCACTGTAGTCAAATAGACAAGTTTAAAAACAATAAAAATGCATATCATGGAAACACTGACTTTTACAATATGACTCATTTGGGACATCGCCATTTTGGCAGATCAATGAATAAAAATGGCAGGCAAAAATAAATGGCGGCCATATTTTTTCTCCACTTCGAGCCCTGACTAAACCCCATTTATAAAGGATAACTATATCACTTGTAAACTGCTTCTCCTAGAGGTCCAGTAAGGGTCTCCCCAATTGGTGCAATGTTACTACAAAAGGAAACCGAACTAAATTTATACTCGTTGAATTTTAGTTATATTCGTTGTCAGTTTTAAAAAATTCTCTCTAGATGTCCATTAAAAAATCTGTGTTGTGTAGTAGAGGGAAAGTGGAAGCACACTTCTTTCATGAGATCCTGAGATGAAATTATAATCAGAAAACTTCATACTGCAGGGGTGTAATCCTGGTCACAAACGCCACATGTATTAAGCGCTGTGCTAGCAAACATTCCAAAAGTATCGCTTTACCTTTGCCAGTGGTGTGATCAGATTTGGTCCCAGTACCTGGGCTTGAGGTAGTGGTGTTTCTGGACCATTTCTTAGCGCCTGGTGGAGACTCGAAGTTACACATATCTTTGTCGAAATTGCAGTTGTTTGGCTCTTTGTCTAAAATAACAAAATAGTTTTTATTCATCGTATGGAGAAGCTAGCCGTCCACAGCGTAAACAATCACCGGTTGTCTCTCGAAATTATAATCCAAAATATTTCCTCCTTGCCCCAGAAAGGTCGGGGAAAAGATTTCTTGCATTTGCAACATAAATTTTACATGGTATTTTACATGGTATCTTCAAAAGGGTTCCCAAAAATAGCCGAAAATGCCATTTCAGATAATCTGAATTTCAAAATTATCACATGGAGACGCCAAGTGGGTGATAACTCTGCACGCTATATTGATCAATCAAATTACTTACCACAATTCTTTTCATCATCTTTCTCGTCACAATCATTGACGAAGTCACAAACTTTGTATAATCTGTTTATACAATAACTATGTGCTCCCTGGCATTTCAGTTCGTTTTCATTACATGGTCTTGCTGCATCTATAACACAATGGAGACTGTGTTAGCGAAACTGAGGCCAAATTTGATTCATACTCGACATAGCTCTATCAGTTCTAAACCGTTCTCTCTATAGAGATCCAGTAAGAATGTTCGTTATTAGTCCGATCAAATTCGCTATCAAAATAACCACGACTGCAACATGCACAGATCATCACCACCATTACCAGTTTACCACCATCATTATCATTATCATTATCACCAACACCACCTTCATCATCATTACCATCACCATTACTATCATCACTATAAGGACGACTACTATCATCACCATCACTAACATCACCATCATATCAGTGATATCGATATCACCACCTACCATCATCACCACCATCATCATCATCATCATCATCATCACCACCATCATCACTACCATCATCACCACCAACACAATTACCACAATCACAATTACCACAATTACTGTCAGTAATTTTTATTGTCACAATTACCACCATCATCATCACCACCAACGCCAATTTCCCACCAAGCACTCAACTATTTTACCCTCCCCCTTCGCCCAGCCCCATAAGTAGGACAAAATTTTATAGATAACCTACCAGCGAAACAGTTGTAAAATTTAATATCATCCAGTGCAATAATTCCATCATAAGATTGTCCTCGAGACGCCTCAAAAATGATTTCAAATTCTTTATGTGCTTTGATAGACAAGTTAGCATTCTTCCAGGATTCGCCTTGACTTTTTTTAAGCTCATACAAAACCATATACTTTGATTTGTCTGCCAGTTTAAGTTTGACGGAGAGCGAGCCAACGGAGGTACCAGCCATGTAATACCAGAACGACATGCGACAATGCGGATCAGCGGCGTAGTATCTGTACGAGACAAGTTGTGCTTTGGTGCCTTCTTTTCCTCGGAACGAATCAAAGTTCATGTAGTAGCCCTGCAAAAGACAGTAAATAGGCAATTCCCATTATAGACAATTTTTTACCTTGGAAAAAAAGAGTAAATTCCTGGAAAGAGCATACTATAAAATGCTACCACATTTGGGCCGAAAATGGTAGGAATTTCCGCACGCAATACAAAAGTATACAAAATTTGCAAACTTTGCAAGGCTATATTTTCCGCATGCCAAAACATTTCGCAACCAAACTTTGCAATTTCACTCATTTTAGTATGCTCTTTCTAGCTGTGTTGATTTATTTGCATCTCCTTGCCTAGTTTTAAAATTAGTCTATAATGGGAATTGTCTATTAATACTCGATATATATATATATATATATATATATATATATATATATATATATATATATATATATATATATATATATATATATATATATATATATATATATTGTTTCTCAACCAGCAAATGCATTGAAAAAGGTTACTAACTCTAAAAACTAGAGAATAAAGATAAAACAAAGTAATTTTGAGAGGAACGCCAACAAGATTTTAGGTTTTGAACACTTTCCATCTCAAATACGAGATATAGAAAAAATTGCCTCTTAAACACAATAACATCGAACTTACAGTCTCAGTGCCAGTAGTATGATCGATCTTCGGTCCCGTTTGGAAGTTCTGAGGTGGTCCCTTTTTCCTAATCCAATCAGTATTGTCCGAGCCAGTAGGGTTTCTCCAGCCTTGATAACAGTAATCATCTTCAAACGTGCAGCTTGTTCCGCAAGCCACTTCATCACTGTTGTCGCCACAACTGTCTTTGAAGTCACAGACTTGCTCTCGTTCGACGCACTTGAGATTTTGGCATGCAAATTGGGTAGTCGTGCAGGGGGAGTTGGATGGACGTGTGTGAGGGCCGAATGGCGTGGGGGATGGTTTCCCTAGAGGGAGAAAGGGTATCATTGTGAGTTATATGCCATGATGGTGGTCATGATGTGGTGGTCATGATGTTAGTAGTATGATGGTGAATGTCATGATGATGATGGTGAATGTGATGATGAAAACGATGGTGTCATGATGTTGATAGTAAGATTGTGATGGTGAATATGATGGTAGTATGATGGTGAATGTGGTGATGATATTGGTAATGATGATGGTGAATATGATGATGGTAGTCATGATGATAGTGGTAATGGTGGTGATGGTTACTGGTGATAATGATAACAATTATGGTGATAACAATGGTATTGGTAGTTATGGTACTAAAATACCCATCTTACCATCAATTGGAGTACATTTCGGACAGACTTTACAACCAGGAGTGAGAGAGACGTCATCAATAGAGATATCTCCAGTATAAGACGTTCCTCGTACACCTTCAATCACAATCTCAAACTCACTGGCTGACGAGATTGGAACATCAGCACGACGCCAGAAATCATCCTACATGAATATATACATGAAAGTTTAGATTTCGTTCCAGTACAAGCGCTAGAGGTGTCGTGGATCAAGAACTCGTAGTGTCGTAGTCACCACGCTTGCCTTTCAATCCTTGGTTGGACCTCTACTCAAGGTCTTCAAAAAATTGAGGAGAAAATGCTAACTTTACATCAAGATCAGTAAATGGTTAGACTTTCGCGTCTTCTCGGATAAGCCTCCTCCCCTATCAATAGATAATCCAGCTATAAACTAAATTTTGATCTAGGCAAGAAGAACAAAATCCATCACCACAGCTAGAAAGAGCATGTTAAAATTAGTAAAATCGCAAAGTTTGGCCGCGAAATGTTGTAAAATGCGGAAAATATATCAAATTTTGTATTAATTGTATTGCGCGCGGGAAAATGCACTACATTTGGACCGAAAGTGATGGATTTTGTTCTTCTTTCCTGGATCAAAATTTAGTCTACAGCTGGAATCACCAATTGGGTAATAGCCTGTCGGGAAATCCGCTCACCAACGAGTGAGAAACTCAATAAACTTGACAGGTCTGATAAAACATTACCTGTTCACCGGTGATATTCAATAGGACTTGAATACTCTTCAAATCATTGTAACTCTTCCTGACATAAACCACAAGCCATCCAATATGGTCTCCTTTCATATGATAATAGAACCGAAGTCTGCATCCCTTTGATTCAGATTTGATAACTGGTGTAATGAGTCGAGCCCGGTCCCCTGGCTTGCGCGGCCATGACGTCTCTGTGTACATGTAGTGACCTGGGAAGAGAATACTAATGATTAGGGTCGAGTTGGGATGAGTCATGATGCTAAAAATAAGTCAAAACAACCAGTGACTGGATGGCATGGAGAACAGTGGAATTTTCAAAACAATAATTAACTCGTTAATTCATGAGGAAAATGCAAAGGAAATCACTACCATGTCGGTCAGGGTTCGTAGTCTCCAAGACCAAAAAAATTCAAAGACTTTCAAAGATTTTTTCTGCCTATTGTCAAAGACTTTTCAAAGACCTTTGAGAGCAATCAGGTGTCGAAAAATTGCGAGTGTAAGCACCATTTTTACCCAGTAATTAATCCCGTCAAATCACATCCTAAAATGCACCTTTTCGTCGATATTTGCAAAAATCTTGCTTCAACCAATTTATTTTATTAGCTAGGAAATCGTGTAATCAAATACTCACTAAAGAATTTAAAGACTTTTAAAGACTTTCTTCGCTTTTTCACACAATTCAAAGACTTTTCAAAGACCTTAAAGACCTGCATTCAAATTTAAAGACTTTCAAGGATTTCGAAGACCGCTACGAACCCTGGTCGGTGGTTTTCTATGTGATAAAAATATGTTAATTTACTTAAAATACTCCTTAATAATTCATAAAGAAAATTCAAAAGAAATGAACGTTTACTCAATGTTTGTAAATCGGATAAAGATTTGTCCTGATTAACATAAACTTCAGCTTTGATTTTCTCGGCTTAGACAATGTTTATTTTTAAAATTACTTCGCCAATGAACTCATAAGATGGGTTATTTTTTAAGTACGATAAACATTCCCATCCGATCTTTTATCTGATATACAAACTCGAGCCTCATTTTCTCGGCTTAGACAACGTTTATTTTTAAAATTATTTAATTACGCCAATGAACTCATGATGGGTCAAGATGGGTCGTTTTGTAAGTCATTTAAAACACGTGCTTTATCAGATATAAATTAAAATCATGTGACACTTTGTAAGATTGAGCCCACCTGTGGCTTGGCCAGTGGTGTGATCAGTTATAGGCCCTGTCGAATACGATGGAGTATATCCTGTATTTCTCGTCCAGTCAAATTCGTCTGTTGTATCTTGTTCCCAGGCACACAGACCGTGCTCAAAATCGCATCGTCCAGGATACGCATCACATTTCATCTCGTCCGAGTCATCTCCGTTCATACAATCCAGGCCGTAATCGCATACTCGCGTCACGTTGGTGCATCCACCCAGCTCACATCTGAAGGATGGTTTTTAGTTAGTCTAAACTAATATTGCTTACAATGCGTGGTTCTATGGGTTCTCAACTGTTCTCCCTAGAGGTCCAGTAAGGATCATCTCTTATTGATCCAGTGTTACTACAGGAGGAAACCTAAACTAAACTAACTTTATTTATACTGGATAGCTCTATCAGTTCTAAACTGTTCTTCCTAGAGGTCCAGTAAGAATCATCTCTTATTGATCCAGTGTTACTACAGGAGGAAACCGAAACTAAACTAACTTTATTTATACTGGATAGCTCTATCAGTTTTAAAGTGTTCTTCCTAGAGGTTCAGTAAGGATCATCTCTTATTGATCCAGTGTTACTACAGGAGTAAACCTAAACTAAACTAACTTTATTTATACTGGATAGCTCTATCAGTTCTAAACTGTTCTTCCTAGAGGTCCAGTAAGGGTCATCTCTTATTGATCCAGTGTCACTACAGGAGGAAACCTCAAAAGGCTGTTTCAAATTTGGACAAGGGAAAATCAGCTTTAGCCGAACATGTATGTTACACCAAACACGAGATTGCGTGGGAAAACTCTAAAGTAATTACCACAAACAATCGCTATGGTCAAAGACTTTGCCTAGAAGCGTGGCATATAAATATGAGTCATCAT